>VVAS01070808.1:3628-14809 GCA_015103295.1 Ptychochromis oligacanthus
CTTATTTAAATTTAACCTCTAATTGCCACTGGTCCTTCTGACCACTGGAGATGGTTTTATATCTAAAACTGCTGAAGGTTTTCCTTAATACACCTTTACCACTAAAAATATCTGTTAATTTGTTTAGCTAATATAACAAACAGTATTAGTGACAAGTGGTTTCACTTGAATCAAGGAGGAATGTACAATTTTTGCCAATTTATGGAAACCAAAAGTTAGATCTGAAGACTGCTGTGTTTTACACATGTAAATGGAGGAAAAATTAATATAAATGTATGTACTGCATATCATTTAGGAAAGACTGGATAGTTTAAGTAAGAAAGCTTGTCTGTAATAGTAATGTAAACGTTATCACTATTGGTCAGCTGAGTGTACTCTTTAGCCCAATCATGCAGTTTGGATTCACTGATGTTTATCTTTTAAGCAATACATTTTTCATTTTCCAGTATGTATGCTCACATATTCCAGTGATTACTGGTAAATGCATACATTTACATTTAAAAACAAATTCCTCCGCATGTCTAAAGTATGACACTAATTTTCATCTTCACGACATAATATAGTGGAAATTAATAATTTAAAAACTCTCAAAGTTACCTTAATGCTTTAAAAGGCTTTTAGGAATTTCTCTGATGTCCCACTGGAGGGAAATTTATTTGCTGTATGTTGTAAAAAATAAAATAGAAAACATGGCTCATGTTATACAACAACTCTACTCGAAGCCTTCTTGCTATCACAGTTTACAAGCTGAGGTACTTTATAAGGCTTTTTTAAAATTTTCTTTAAAAAATAGAATGAAAAGATGAAGATATTTCCAACAATGTTTCAGACCATTAATCCTCAGTCTTTTGAATCACCATCCTGCTTTTTTTTAATATCCCAAAGTGGGGCATATATCCTTAAGTCCACTTGGGTTTCCACCACTAATAACATTCACCCATGCAGAGCATGGTCTGTTTTAAAGATTTTTCTTAAATATTAAACAGTGTCTTGCTTTTTAAATGACTCCTGGCACAGTGGAAAAAATTGTCCAAAAATCCAAGTTGTCAATTTGCGTTGATTAGATACTTATTAGCCACACCAGCAACAGACTTCAGGTGTGTCAGTTTGTTGGTTCAACACTTTGGTTCAGACTGAAAAAGATTTACTGCCTGGGTTGGCATTGAGGTTGGTACACAGAGTCTGCCATGGATGAATCCTGCAGATGTTGGTGATCCCTTGACTCTTCCTGAAGTGTCACCAGCAGCCCACAGTTTATTCTGAACAGACACTTCACATCATGATGATACCTTATGATGATTATCCCCAGATTGCTGGGGCAGAATAGCACATTAACATGCTAACATCAGCATGCATTGCAGCTGTGTGGAGGCTAATAATCTACATCTGTAAGTGCTAGAAGTTAAATTAAATCCACAAGACAGAACTTAGCCTGACACTATCTGTCTGAGCCTGACGTGTTAACAGGTTTTTGAAATGAAAGTAAAGTCTTGTTTTTTTAAAACTGTTTTACAAAGTTTTTTTTGTATCAAATAGGATTCACAACATGAGCTGTCCTCAGGTTTCACTCTCAGGCTACACTTTACATTTTTTCATCACCAGTGGCAAGGATCTAACCAGTGCTTTGACCATTTTTCATTCACCTAACAATTTTGTGTTCTGCTGTGTAAGCATTTCATCCTCCCACAGGTCTGTTCACATGACCATGGCCCCTGTTTTGTTTACGTCATTTATCCCATTCTCATTCTGTCTTATTGATATGCCACCTACGGGAAGATTTAACCCTATGCATCCACAGCCACTGATTGCATCTGATTTCAGCCTGTTAAGCCATAAGAAATCAGACCCTGTGAGTTAGGAGCTTCCTCCCTATCACCGAGCTGAACAGTTTGGACCTGTTACTGCTTGTTCCAAGTAGAAGTCACTTCCTGAGGATGGTCATCTGTAGACACTCCTCCTTCAGAGCCACCAATTCAGTCTTGTAGTTGTTAGTCTTGCCTCCATCAGCATAGACACAAGGCTGCTTCTTTGCTGACAGCGGTGTGTCCATGGTTACTGAACCAGCATTGAGAATGTCAGCATGCGAAGGTGAAGAAGAGGAGCGCCTGCGGCAGGCCACCGACAGTAAAGCTGAGAGGGCTCGGCCGACATCATGCCTAGCTCCCTCATTAACAAAACAGTACAAAATAGGGTCAGCTACACAGTTCAGGCTGGTCAGTGCCAACGATACATGGTATGCTGCAAACAAGGTCTCTTCCGAGCCGCAGTCACATGGCCTCCTTAAAAACATGACACTCCGCACCAGGAGGAGGATGTGGTATGGTCCAAAGCAGAACAAAACAATGAGAATCAAACTCAAAGCTAACCGCTGAATTTTGGCCTTTTCCTGACGCTCTGTTGAGACATTGCAACGCACTGCTGCAAGGATCCCTCGGTAGGCAACCAGCATTGCTGTCCATGGAGCAAGGAAGCCAAGAAATGTCCTGTAGAGGTTCATGCCTGCTACCCAGTCCTGCATGGGATATTTCTCAAAGCAGAAGGTGTGGTTGAACCGATCCTTGAAGAGCTCATTGTGGAAGAGAGGAGCAGAGTTTGCTATAATCTCAATGATCCACACAATGGCACTGACGAGGACAGCTGCAGGAAGCAGAGGAGAGGATAGAAGAGTGAAAAGAAAACATTAGATATTGTGGTAACTTCCATTCCTATATCTCACGTAAATACCAATCACTCTGTGGAAGTCCTATTCTCTCCTTCTTTGCATGTGAGCATTGCTATGTGTGTTGGATCTCCTCCATTGTGTCCAAACGGGCATTTCAACTTGAATTTCATTCTTGGAACAAGAACAAGGTTGCATGGAGGCAAAAACCCTCAACGTTTTCAATGCATACACCACAGTTCAGGTCATTTCCTCTGAATTTCACGTCAGGAGATTACAGCATACAGTCTCATCCATCCATCCATCCATCCATTAATTTTCTTCCACTTATCTAGTTCAGGGTCATGGGGGGGCTGGAGCCTAATCCAGCTGTCAAAGGGAGAGAAGCAGGCTACACTCTGGACGGGTCGGCAGTCTGTCGCAGAGCTGACACAGAGAAACAGATAACCATTCACGCTCACATTCACACCTATGGCCAATTTGACCCAGCTCTCATCAGCAGTGATTATGCTCAACATGAAAGTCAGATTAGTTTGACACAGAGGTTTATGATGGCTCTGTGCAACTTTGAGTTTGCAATAATTGCATGGTGAAATTGAAAAAGTGAAAGTGGTCAGAAGGGGACCTCTGTGGAGTGATCTGAAAATAGTAGCTATGCTGGAAGTGGTCTAGAGGTGAATAGCAAGACGACTTGAAGGGGTATTTGGCCAAATTTAAATCAGATATGGGTTTTGTGTTTTTGTGTTTCTGTGGGCAGACTTGCAGAACCTTTTGATTAAAGTCCTCAATTTTTTATTGATTGATCAAAAATATTAATTTCACCAAACAGTAATTTCTGATTGCAGTAACCTTATCAAATGGTGCTTCAGAGTCTCTAAAAAAGTTTCCTTCATATCATCATGTTGTATTTCTCTATTCTCTTTTATAACACATGTCATGAAACTGTATTCATTGTAATGACTTTAGTGGACTTCCTTTGTTACCCCAAAGAGATCTTATCTCTGCAACACTCAATTTCCTGTTATTTCACAGTCTATACAGTGGCACAATTTGGGGTAACATCATCAAATGCAATATCTTAGACCAGTGATAACAGGATGTGGTGCACCAAGAAATCTCCCATTAGAAATGATTCACTCATCACAGATGTTAAAAATTCAGTTACACCAATTTGTTTGCAACCGTTCGTGTTAACAACATTAGTCATACAAACCTGTTTTGATTCGTCGAACTTTAGCAAAGCGCAGAGGGTATGCCACAGCCAGGTACCTGTCCAGTGATATGCAGCATAGGAAGGCAATGCTGACATAGATATTAGTATAGAAGATAAAGCCAAACAACTTGCAGCTCTCTTGACCATGGATCCAGTTGTCATGGTGCAGAAAGTAGTCGATCCACAGAGGAAGAGTGGCAATGTAGAGGAGGTCAGCCACTGACAAGTTGATCAGGTAGATGCCTAGCTCATTCCGTTGGCGTACCTGGTGGAATGTGATGAAGGGGAGGAAAGGTTGAGGAAGGAGAAAAAAGAGTGAAAAATGAGAGAGGTGAAGATGAAAAATTAAAAAGCGACATATTTGTTTAAAGTCAGTAAGAAGATTATAACTCAAAGGGCCATTTATCCTTTGTATGCAAACTCTCAGAGAATACAAAATGCAAACAAGGCCCAGTGCATGTTTGCATCAGATGCAAATCATTTGGTTTCCTTAAAGTCAAAACAAGGGAGAATTTGAAGGGCTGATTGTGTTTGTTCAGAATACTAGGCCTTCTCACTGCAACTCAAGTATGTATGGCCACAATAAGGAGTTGGAAAAGAGGTGGATGGATATTTTAGAGGCAGAACTTTAGCATGTCTACTGCATGGCTTCCATTCAGTTTATTCTAATTTAATTTGGCAAGTCACATCACACACTTCCTGCATTGTGTACAACACAATGCAGAATTGAACTGACTTTCAGTTCAAGTACAGTCATTAAAGAAGCTGGCAATTGTGTTTGGTAACTACGATGATCATAATGCACCTATGACCCAGCACTCTTATGCTCATCTGAATCGCAAGGTTCTGAATTGTACAAAGTTTGAAATGTGCCCTGATGCTGACACGAAAGACAAACAATCTAACATGAAATATTGCTTACTTTTAATGGTGACTGTTCTTGAAAAATATGAGTTGGGGAACTTGATGAATAAAAAGTCAATAACAATCCTTCCTCCTGCTGCCAAAGCAAACTGACAGTCTGTGGGAAACACTGTAAAAGTTTGATGCTGTATGGGAAAATATCCCAAGGGTTTTTTTTGACCACATCTAGCAGGCAGTGTTGGACACACTACCAGGAAAATGCAATGTAAATGACAAGCATCATTCACCACAAGTGTGTATTTTCCTCAGTGTGTTGCTTTTTTTGAACTGCTTGTTTTCAGTGCAGACATAGGTCTGTTTATGGATGTCTTCAAAGGGAACCTCAGAAACCACCAGATTTCGACTCTGTGTTGATTCTTCTTACTGAATTTGAGTCACTGTATCCTGTCTTCAATCAGATTTTAGGTCAAGTATTTAACAAAAATAAAAATTAATCTAAGAACTAAAATTAACTCTCAAAAAGACATTGAAATTATTTATATTCCAGACATTTGAACTAGATGAACACCTGTATTGTTTTTGCTGTGCACTTTGCAAATAAACAAAAAGATTAGTAGGGAGATTCCCTTGGAAAAAAAATAAAATAAATAAGACCTGCTATTTGTTCCCAACATGGCTTGTGAAACCTAAGTGGTAGGTTCTGACCCGAGTTTGGAAACCACTGTTTGGTCTAACACATTGGAGGCCACTGGAGGTGGAAGGTGAAAAATTGTGTGTCTGTGTCCACCTCACCTGCATGTAGGCAGCCCACAAGGCCATGCAGTTTGTGGGCAGTCCCAGAACGATGACTATGATGTAGAGCGTGGGCTGGAAGAATTGGTCCACCTTACTGTCCACATAACAGGAGATGTTGCACATTGTCCTGTGTGAAACTGTGTGTTTGCGGGTGTGTGATGTGTGTTCAGCTACTCTCAGCTCTGTGTTTTTCCCTTCTCTAGTTTCACGACATTCCAGCTCCAGCAGTTTGACAGCGACATGCTGCCTCTGACGTCCTGCTCAGCTACCACACAGCAGTCCCACACGAAGTAATGCAAGAAAACATGTGTTATTTCCAAGGAATGTCATGATTCCTGTTCCTTAACGCACTGTCCTCTGCACCCAGAGGCCTCGACATGTTATAATCCTCTTTCACGCCTCAAAGTCAGCCTGTGTCCCTCAGTATCGGGTAAAAGAGGTGAAGAAGGGAAGGAGCAAGCTATATAATGTGGCGAAATGAAAGCTGCCTTATCAACGTTGAGCCAGGCCTCCTGAGCCTGGACAAGACCTCATCAATCTTTTAGAGATTAGAGGTCTGCCAGGTCTACTGTGAGAGCGATGAGCCTGAACATCATTGTGTGTGTGCGGTTGTGTCTCAAGGTCCTGATGACACACAAAACTCCTCAGAGATGCTGGCAGTGAAATGGGAATGACTTTACAGAGCTTCAGCAGTGTGGAACTGCCAGGCCATCTGTTTATTCTGAACTCCTGAATATCTGTGAGAAAGAAAGAGAGAGACCAATAAATTATGATAATTTATGATAAAATATAAAAAAAAAAGAGTGTATTTTTGTTGCATGATTATTTTTATTTGTTGGATAATAATATAAAAAATTTGAAATAAAACAGACTAAAAAGTAAGTAGGGGCTTGTTTATTTAAAAATATACGTATATTCTATATTATCCAAGACTAAGGCTATTTCAATGAGTGGTAAATGTAGTATTGTCATGTCTTTTGCACGATTTTATGCATATTTTGCTGACAGTTTTGGCACACTTGGGTTTGAAAGCATGAATATGGAATGACTGTGGCTAAAATTTCAAAACATTTTACTCTTTGTGCAGTAATTTACATTTCCCAGTGCTTGTACTAGTCAAGAATGCAGCGAGAGAAACTGCAGTTTATCCTCACTCTGGCCTTATCAGATTTCAACATCCTTCTGCTTTACTTAGAATAATAAAAACTTGCTTTTTTTTTTTTAATGTTCTTCTTGCACTTATTTGCTGTTCTCTACTGTTCTCTACTTCTACGTTTTACATAGATTTTTAATGCACAATACCCAATAACTGCCACAAGAGTTTTCAGGTATTTGTTTTGGGTATTTAAACTGAATGGGATCCTTCTTGTAGTGAAAAAAAGACCACTCAAAACTGCTTGGAATGAACACACCCTCGACACATACAAGCCAAGCCCTTGTCTTCTAATATATTGAATTGTGCTACCCCGAAAATTCAGAAAAATGTGTGAAAGAAAAGGCAAAGTATGACAGATGGGCCGTTAAAATGCACAAAGAGGCATAGAAAAGAACAACTTTGTGCAGCTTGTACAGTGAGACAGTGGGTGACATTTGTATGGTGAATCTCTAACATCTGGCACAATAACACAGAACATGCTGACAAAATGAGCATTCACAAGACTTTGCATAATGTGCAAACAGAAAGTCATAGAGATATAGATGCATTATGTAAGTCTTCACCCAAACATCGTGTGAATGTACTTGTATAGTAGTGAGAGAAGGAGCAGGATGAGAGCTGAATGCCTCTTTCACTTCTTGATTTTACATTGCCAACCCTGAGCTTAGTTTCTATTTTTACATATTAGAAGACCTCGATATTTTTGGACACAGCAGATATCCACATGTGCTTTCAATTCCTTCACTTAATTATGTTGTGGAAGATTATGCCCTAATCTTTATGTCCATTTCAGCTCCTTCAAATACTTCCTAGATTGTTGGATTTCATAACTTTGAAGATTTTTTGACCTGAAAAGCAAGCTGGATGTTAGGTGCAAAACTCAGGCAGTTCCTTCTTTTGGCAACATACCCAGAAAATTTCATGGAAATCTAGTAGTTGGGACTGGCAGATATCAGACTGCAGAATGTCAGCACAATAATCCCTCAACCCTCCTGAGTCGGGGTGTTGAAAAATGATGTCATAGTCCGTAATCAGGTGGAAACTGCAACTGCACTTTAAATGAACCAGGCGAGCATGCTGAGTAAGTGAGTTCACTTCCTGGTTGCAAATACAGGAAGAGGCTTCAGAGATGTCTGTCACCATATAACTCTTTAAATATCTGTGAAGAAAACCACTTCAGGGATCAAAAATCACTGGTGTGGAACGGTGATTTTGGACTGAGCTGACTGCTACTGTTATATATACAAACACAAACGCACAAGAGTGCTAAGTGAGGACATTTCTACAGTGACATGGTTTTAAAAAAATCCTTTGTTGGGGAAACATTCATTTTGATAAGCTGAACCACAACTAGACCACAACTCTACCATAATCTATTGTCAAACACATGTTCACCAGAGATACTGAAGTGAGGTTTATTTGACCTTTACAATTTTGTGTCACTCTGGTGGTAAATTGTATATTTTTATTTTTCAAATACTCTGAAAGGCTTTGTTTGTGCTTGAATTCATTCAAAACAAGCCATATGTGTCTCAGCTGGCTGAGGAATGTTTGCAAGATTCTTGTTTTTAATGTTTTCTGCAAATTCTGCTAATTCCAAAACACAGAAACTAACCCAAGCAACCCTGGTGCAAGAGAAAGTTTGACTTGATCTGGCTCACTTTCAAATGACATTTCATTTTGCACTTGTGTGCACACGATACATGACAGTAAAGATGCAATTAATTGTGCTAACTTCAAGTAATTTGAACGTGAAAATACAAGGTTAGCTTCACTAACAGTTTCATTATTATGGAGAAAGGTCATGAAGTCTTGCATTGTCTTATATTAGATTTTGTGTTGTTGTAATATTTTTTTTATATTTCTTCAGATCTATAGGAGGATTTTGTGTGGTGCTTCAGTTCAGTTCAGTAATCATACTCTGCCAGTTTAGGGAAATTATCAACAGGTAATACAGGAAGAAGAGCTTATACAACAGTTACATGATGCAGTTCTTGCTCATTCCTCAGTAGCTGTGAGCACAGCTTTTACTCTTCTTCTAACCCTAACCCTGCAACATTGGCATTAGCAAAATTCCAAGTATGACCTTTTGGGGCCTCCATAGACAACTCCTTGCACATCAAATACTGCCATTTAGTCAGGAGCCACTGGCATCACAGAAATATGTACAAGGTGATTTGATGGTAATATTTAATACTCTTGACATAGTTAGCAAGAGGAGGCAGGAAAGGTGGAAGTGGTGTAAATTACAGGCCTGTTGACAAAAAATCATCCTGTTGCGAGCCTTGTTTTTAACCCTTTGTTTTGCTTGTTTGGCCTTTAATTGCTGTTTTGTTTTGTCAGCTTAGATCGCATTAGGAAAAGTTTTTGGATTTTGAAAGGGTACCCAGTTATTAAACTTTAACGCCAAAGGGTCTTGATCAAGTCTGACACTATGGCACTACTTCGAGCACTGCATAATGGCACCAGTGCCAAAGGATGTCTTGTGCATATCTATGAAATCCCAGTATCTGTGATGGACTCAGTGAAAGTGAAGTATTTAAACTCTACTGTGCCAAGCTTACAATAAAAATTTATTCCACTGGAAACCAAAGTCCTGCATTGAGTAAATTAGATATCTAACTTTAATTAAGGAATCAACAGGACTCAAATGTCCAGTTTGAAGACTTTTCAAGCTTTCATTAAAAGAAAAGAAACAAAAGGTGGAGGGCATGGAAGGAGAAAGGCAAGAAAAGAAGGAAAAACATGAAAAGATTTAGGGGCATCAAAAAGAAAAAAGAAGTCATGAAGAAACTGAAAAGTATAAATAAGGAAAGAATAAAACTTCAATACTAAATAACTTTTTACCTTCGATTTCTAAGGATGACAATTTACATTATAAAAGACACTTTAGATACTGGTCCCGGTGTGCAGTTGTGTAGAAATATCTGTCTTTCACAGTTGAGTCACAGCACTCGACAATCAACGAGCTGCGATCACATCTGTCACCACTGAGCACCGCAGAGAGACTTCACTTCCTCATTAGATAAAACAGCAGGGCCACATGTCAGTGACAAAACCTCTGCCAGCCAGCCTTATCACTTCTTAAATTCTCCTTGCAGTGTGTGTGGAGGGCTGGGTGTGATTCTGGCTTAGTGCTCAAATCAAACTATGGAATCACAGGATAAAATACAAAGTAAGTTAATGTAAGATAAAATCAGGTCAGATTGTCCAGCAACTGCAACAGAGGAACTGGGGGATTGTGTCTGGCTCAAGGGCATGCTGTCTGTCTGTATTTAGTGAAGCAATATAACACAGAGTGACATGGGTTTGTTTCCCAGCAAGTATCACTTGTGTTATCTTTGTCCACCAGGTCACCAGGAATGTTTTTTGTTATGCCAGTTACAGATATTTATCATGCTGCATTTGCATGCAATGGCAGCATGCACTTTACCCTTTATTGCCATTTGTTGTGCATGTGTTTTTCTGGGAGGTTTCTGTATGCTGTCATGACAGTTATGTGCAGCTGACAGACTCCTTAGCAATCAAATTCCGCCTGTTTCTGACATGAAGTTGTTCAGAATCATCCTCAGTCAGTGTGAACATGTTACATACGTACGGCAGAGTGCATTGACTGTATGGTCTCAAACAGTTTCGTCCCCTTGGACTTAAGGTCCTGAAATAACCTGTTAACCAGTTTTATTCTTGTTGCAGCTGCTGCTCTTTCAGCAATTTTGTCAGTTGATGTCATTATGTACAGTGTCAACATACATTTGTTCAAATACATTTTGACCATCAATAGTGCCTGGATGGTTTTTATGAGTGAGTCCCTGTTTGCTTGCAATGTGCACAAAGATGTGGGTGGAATGATTGATATCCAGGGTGTGATTTCACACCGTTTCACTAATAGGTGGTGGGTGATAACACTGTTTAAAAACCTTGCACGGCAGTATCAAAAGTAATGAAGAAAAAAACTGATAGCATACAAATATTAGGGCAACAGGGTTGTGCAAGTGTTGCCCAGAAAATGTTGCCCAGTAAATATGGTTGAAAAGGCGACGTTATCACCCCGGTCAAAGCAGCATGACGACAAAACTGGACTGTACAGAGTCAGATGTTGACAGTGTTTCCAATTACAATAGAGATCCAGTCAAATGGTCTCTTACAAAGCAAGAAATACTATTCATGTTTTTGCAATGAAACAAGCAAAGTCTTTGTTCTTTTAACCCAACAAAAATTTTTTGACAACTAATTTGGTTACTAAATGGGTGTGACCAGATAGCTAAACAATGTTTACTCCAGATACAGCGACTACTGCCGCAAAACCATTTTCTTTTTAAAAATATAAATAGCAATATGCACTCACTAGGCACTTTATAGGGTACAGCAGTTCAACTGCTTGTTAACACAAATATCTAATCAGCTAATCACAGGCATGTAGACACCGTAAAGACAACCTGCAGAAGTTCAAACTGAGTGTCAGAATGGGGAAGAAAGGGGATTTAAGTGACTCTA
>VVAS01070817.1:0-10515 GCA_015103295.1 Ptychochromis oligacanthus
TTAACAGAAAACTGAAAAAAAGCAGCAATATACCCCCTGTGCCTTTGTATATAATAGTTTATAAAGTGAGATTCTAGGGAAAGTGAAACTTGCTTTGATCGTTGGGTTAAATTTCTGTGGCGTGCCACAGCATCCTGACAAGCTGCTGTTTGCAGTTTGTGTGAATGGTGTGGTGACCTGCTGCTGCTGTTGCTGCTGCTGGAGGTCAGAGATGTTCAACATGCACAACATAATTTCTATACATTTCTGTTTTTCAGCAAGGAAGTGACAGCCGCCGAAGGCGACTCTCACACTCCTCCAGCACCTTCGGATGCAAAGGTGTGAAGTGAAAAAGGTCTGAGCATGTGTAAAAATTTAAACAATACCACAGGTTTACTGCACAGCCAGAAAAAACGCACAGGTGTGTCAGTAAATGGCTCTCTTAATGCAGTTAGTTACACATGTGTGAGCTGTTTGAGCCCATCCAATTACTGTTGCGATATCTCAGTCCAGTGGATAAGCTGACAGACCGTTGCTGCCCTCTCTGGAGCCACATCATTAGCATCCATAAAAAAGATATTCAGGTTATCAGTTACTAAATGGACTTTTAGCTGAGACTTTTTCAGGAAATGACATCTCCAAACTCAAAGCACGAACTTTGAAACTGCTCCTCTTTAAGCCAACGAGGACGAGGACTACGAACCCCGTCTGCAGAGGAAGACCGTGTGATATGACTAAAAGCTCCAGCAGCTTCGACTTTAGGTTTGTGGCATCAATTAAATGGCATCTGTGCAGAATATCTCAACATGCATGCGAGATGATAATCAGATGGTGCAAATGTGAAAAGTCTGACAACAAATGGCACAAGAGTATTAGAGAAATTACCAATAAAACCAATAACATAATTGTAATAACATATATCTAAATCAAAAACTGTTCCAAAAGCTTTCTTCATCAAAAGCATGGGTAAAATGTACATTTTACCAAGTGGCCATACATTTTAATGAAAGTTTCTCAGATCAGCTTCAGTCTGTGTTTTGATTCCTTATCAAAAAATAATAATAGCTGAAGCTAATCATCTTTATTAATTAAGCGGGCAGTTATTTTCGTGTGTAATTGAAGGTAAAATATTTTCACCACTGCAAACAGACTCCTGCAAACTGTCTGACTTGTGATGGATATAAAACAAATGAATGTTTCCATCAGTGTGATGCTTGCCTAACTTCACTATTTGGCATTTCCATCATGGTCCTTCAGTTTTCTGTTGCTGAGCTCTGAATTCCAGTTGATATATTTCAATTTTGATTCTCATGTTTTGCAGCTTGAGTTTTATATTCTTGTATAATGTGTTATGCTTCTTGTAATTGTTTATTGTGATATTTGATTTCTGGTTCCTGTTTAATTTTTATGGGTTTTTGGATGCTTTTAAAGATGGTTTACTGTTCTAGTGTTATCTTTGAATTCTTGGTTTTCATTTAGCTCCAGTTCCTATTACGAGTTTGTTGTTTCTCGTGCATTTCCTGTCTGTTCTGCCTCGTCTTTCTGTGTTCATGCCTTTTTCCTCCAGCATTCCCTCGTCTTTGTCTTTGTGTTTAATGTGAGTCTTTTTGTCTTCATGTTTTGCTGCGTTTGATCGTTTTCCCCTGCATCATCTTCTGCGTTTTACTTCCTGTCTGTCAAATTGTTTTGATGACTTTCACCTGAGTCTTGCTCTCCTCCTGTTTTTCATGCCCAGTCAGCCCTCGGTGTTGTTTGTGAACACACCTGTTATGTTCCTTGGTTATACTCTGTTTGTTATATTCTGGTATTCCTTGTGTCTTTTGGATTACTGTTTTTGGACACCCTTTTGGACTGTTTATTTAGGATTATGTTTAATCACCCAAATTAAAGGCCGACCTTTTGTTGAGGCTTCTGCATTTTGGATCTTCAGCAACTCCACAATCCACATCACGACAATTTCTCTTATACTGCAGTAGGTGAGAAGTAGAGACCATCAGTTTGAATGGACACACCTGAGGAGAAAAACCCCACTCACTCCTCAGACCTTCTGGAGAGCTTCTTTCATACTCACGCACCCTCTCTACCCAGGATACTGACTGCTACACCTCATGATTATCTTTTTGTTTGTGTTAAGACAAAAAGCAAAAGTATTTATTGGCCTTCTACGCAGTAGGGAGTGGTGGTAAGGCTACAAACAATCACGCTCCCTAACAGCTATATTTAGAAAGAATTCCAAACAGAAAAGCAATAAGGCTGCTTGTCTTTCTCCTAAACCATTTTCCTGATGAATATCGAGCACGGAACATCATGAGTAAATTAATTTTTGCAAGTTAGTTTGTGGAAGTCTGTTTGGATTAATTTGTCTCTCTCCTACACTTTTGTCTCATAAAATAGATGTGCAACGTTTTTCTTTCTGTTGATTAAAATATTTGGGGAAAAAGTGTAAATTAAGGTAAAAATCTTTCACCACATTGAAGATGGTATAAATAGTTGTTTTGTTTTTTGGCCAACTGATTGTTACAAACCAAAAATAGAATTTCAGTTCCTTATGAAGTTTACATCAGTCATCTTGTACAGATACACAAATTGATTGTTTCAGCTTTTAAAATATCGCTATTAATAAAAGACTTCCAAAACTAAGAAACTAAGAGAAAAGTTTTATCTTATATTTATTTATGGATTATGGGATTATGACATGGTCAGATTACTGTCGGTCTTCATTAACATTCCAGATGTGGAAGATGCAGAAGCTAAAAGAAAAAGAACAGGCTTCTTGGTGTAAAACGTCCACTTTCTTTGTTTAGAGGAACTTGGCCTGTGCCCTCTTACTGAAATGTAGCAATACTTTCACTGACTCTTAGTTCCTGATAAAGTGTTGAAGCTTTGCCCAAGCAAATAGTCCTATCTGCTCAACGGACCGAGATTACGGCACCCTTGGTTCAGTCTGGCTGGCATGAAACATGATCCTCAATGAGCCGTTAATGTTTTGACACGACTGATTAACTAAGACTCCCCCGATTAAAGCAACGTACAGGAGGAAGTGGGATTTTGAGGGGGGGCTCTGCATCTGTGAGTGTGTTTGTGTGTGAAAGGGGTGGTTGAGAGGGTGGCAGGGTGGTCTCAGAGGATAGCCGTTGTCTTTCTGAGAAAAGTGAACTTGTCTCACCCAAGAGACAGATGAGCAATGTGTTAGGGCCTTGTGGTTTATGGACAGAACACAGTTCTCAGGCTGCTGGGGTTTTCGCTGGAATAAAAGAAGAAACTCTTTACTCGGAAACAAACTGACAGTTGTGCCAGTTCACTGTGACACACACAGGAGTCGAAATGTCAAACTGTTGAGCATCACTCACACGTGTCGTTAGAAAAAGATGATCAGAAAGGAGGAAAGGAGGCAGGTTTGTCCTCCAGAAACCCTAAAAGTTGAATGTTTTGTAATAAAGTGAATCTCCTTTTCACTTTCCTGTGACACACTAAACCACATAGTGAGATGTTCTCTGTGAGGTGTGACCAGCAGCATAACTCGCTTCCTGTGGACGCCTCCGTATGGCTGCATGTTCCTCTGTTAGGGGGCCAAGTGTTAGCTCATCTTCTGAGGGCTACTGTGTAAAGAACACAAAGTTCAGTGACACAAAAAGATTTCATTCTCCTAAGAGACTTTTCTGGTTGTTTTAGAAAGAATAAATAAAAGATGAGATCCAGCAGGTCTCAACCCAAATGAACACAAACGAGGGGATATGTTTGAGAAAATGGTCTTTGTGGATCCAGTGCTCAACAATCTACAAGCAGCACCGAAATCCTCATGTTTTACTTTTAATTTGTTACCCAACTGTTTGGATAAAAAGAAAAATACCTGCACCGTAACGACCAGCACAAACTGCGACTGACCTTTTATAAAACTAAACAAATCTCCATGGAAACAGTGGTCCAGGCTTCCTACATCTCCAACTGGGCCAGTGCAGAAAAGTGGAAAAAATATTTTTAATTTAGCATGTATGCTTGATTTTTGCAGAAATGCAGGTGCAAAGAGGAAAAAGGTGCATAACACAACGGCTCAGAAATGCACCTAACGTGATCAGAAGTGCAGCACATTTCATTTCTGGCAGTCTGCTTCTTGTTGTCTGCAACCGTGCACATAAAAAAAAAAATCACTTCTTGGCACTGAATTATTTCTCTCTTGTTTTGTAGAGACCTCAAAATACAATCAAATTATAATAAACTTTCTCTTAAGAAGAATAAACTGTCAGGCTACATCTTAAGTATTGTTACAGAAACAATTTTCCACCAGTGGTCCTGAATGAGTGTGAAGATTTGTATCATCAGTAATTCCTGCTGAAATTAAAAAAATAAATAAATAAATAAATAAAAAAAAGCAGTGGAGCAGGACATGAACAAATCCAGTCCGTCACATAAAGAAGAGCACACAATTTTAAAGGCCATAAATTCCAAGGTCAAAGGAGCGGCAGTCCAAACATTCGAGGCCACGATCTCTGTCAGGAAACACGCCTGATGTGATATAATATTTGCCTGACAAATACTTTGAAGGTCAAGTGTTGCCACATTAAATTTTAAATGGCTTCTTTTTTCTTTTGCATGCCTCCTCTCCTTCAAAGTGTCCACAACATCCACACCACCTTCTAACAGCACGCACAGAGGGACCTCAACAACGATGAAAGTGTGCAAAGTTAAATAATATATATAAAAACATAAATACAAATATAAACTTAAAGTTTATTTCTTTAGCACTGTTCTAAACAAATGCCCAAAGTATAGTTTAAAGCTATAATAAAACATTTCCAGACTGCAATGAGGCAAATAAAACTGTTCACTAAAAGTAACACAAACGTAATAAAATATAGGCTACAACAATAACATAAAACAAGGACTATAAAAAAGTAATAAATAGGCAGATGAGATATTTTGGTGATAAAACTGAGTGCCAATATAAAATAAAAGGCTACATTAAGTAGTGATTTAAAAGACGTCACAAACGAACCCAAACAGAACAGAGTTTATGCCAAAGTTTATTTATCACAACTAAAACACTGACTCGTTTATAATTCAGAAGTGATGCAAATCAATATGAAGCTTTTATCTATCATAGTATTTTTTTTCTCCTAAATTTTCCCCAAAAAAATCCACCAAAAAAAGCCATCCCTGAATGTTGTCACTAACAGCTGTGAGACCAAAACAAACAAACAAACAAACAAACTGGGCTCTATGGACGCAGACTTTGGGACACCTCTTTCCTTTAGAGAGTTTTAACAATAAGCCAGTGAAACTGACGCTATCAAACATCATCTAAAACTGTCAGATTTGATGCAACAGAAATGAATGACAACAAATGTTACATCCATTCATTGCCACATTGCCACACTCAGCAACCTTCTAGAAATGGCTGCAGGTTTAGCTTTAATTGAGCAGAAACGTCTGGGGCTGAAAAATGAAGCCATTACAGAGGAGCCAAAAACTCCACTTCCTCTAGTGGACACTTGAGGATGGCTCCAAAAAGAGAGTCAATCCTTATAAACCCCCATGTTAAAATGATCAGCTTCCATTCATCCATCCAATTTTATCCATTCAGGGTCGCACAGGGGACTGAGCCTATCTCAGCTGCCACAGGGCGAGAGGAGGGGTACACCCTGGACAGGTCGCCAGTCTGTCACAGGGCTAACACAGAGAGAGAGACAACCATTCACACTCACATTTACACCTATGGCCAATTTACTATCACCAGTTAACCTAACCACACTAACTGCATGTCTTTGGACTGGT
Source organism: Ptychochromis oligacanthus (assembly GCA_015103295.1). Classification (NCBI taxonomy): domain Eukaryota; kingdom Metazoa; phylum Chordata; class Actinopteri; order Cichliformes; family Cichlidae; genus Ptychochromis; species Ptychochromis oligacanthus. The sequence continues at coordinate 5,752 of VVAS01070817.1, forward strand.
GGAGGAAGCCGGAGTGCCCGGAGAGAACCCACGCAACATATTTACAGCCTGTTAGCTGACTCAAAAAACCTAAAACCCCTGTCAGAGATAATGGGGACCACAACTCTCTGTTAAGCCGGGCTTTCTGCTTCAGGCTCTGCGCACGCTCACATAAAAAGGGGCATTTCACACATCATATGACTCTTCTTCCTCACAAAGTGATCCCTATCAGTGCTTACTCAATCAGAGACAGATGATGACGATGATAAAATAGTGATAAAAATCTATAAAGAACATTAAAAAAATGTAACAGTAAAATGCAACACTGTTGTAAAATAGAACCAGAGATTAATGCTGCAGAAAACCGTTAATCTTGGGATCGAGCACAGAGTGTGAAATAAACATTTTAACTTGAGTTAATTATTTTAACCCCGAGTGCGCCCTCAGTGCCGCCGTTTATTTCTAATGTGACAGCTGCACATTAGAGCTCTGAAACTTTAACCTGGATCCATTTAAAGATGAAACGTTACCGTCCCATAGCCTAATAAAGGAGACATGGATCTCAGCAGATCAAAGTGAAATTAATTGTATTGATTGAAGAGGTATTCTTGGTATGCGTTCTGTGTTCTAGTCGCTGCAGAGTAAAAGAGACTTAGATGCAGATTAGAATCAAGTATAAAAAATGTATACATTTTATGCATCACCAGATGAACACATGCAAATTCCAGTGACAATGCATTCACAGTTTGTGCTGCTGTAACTTTACAGCTGGGCTTCATTCGGTGGCTTTAGTAAGGCACAGCTTAACAACTTGCACATATAAAACACGTTCTTCCAGCAGAGAATCTATACTAAAACATGCTGAAAATAAAAGATTCAGTGAAAATGTGGCACTTCCAGTCGATTTTGACCAAATCTCTGTTCAGCATAGGTTACCACGGTGATTTAGACAGGTAAAAAGAGGGTCACTTTCTGGACTGTGTTTGTGTTGTTGGTGCCTTTTGAAGCATTTTTAATGTAATTAATAAGGCCTGCTGTGCGGTACAGTCCATACAAGAAGTCTAAACTCCAGTTTTAGTGAGTGAAATTCTAGTATTTTATTTGCATGTTAATTAGGACTAATTAGCCGATGTCTGTGTTCCTTGAATTTCACCTGAATGGATGACGTCTTCTTACCAGGCTTGACCTATGGTATGACAGGACAGGGATGTTGTGGGTGGAAGGGGTTAAACCACCATCCTCAGTTCTGACATGTAATATCAGCTATGTTTGCTCATCCACTTCACAATATTCACACATCATCTGATCCTGTAGCTTCAAGCATCAATCTGTAATAACATTTGGAGGTTTGATACACTTTACAAACTTCATTAATTCAGTCTTTGTCTTTTTATTTTTTTTGGCAGTCACGCCTCCAAGCTGTTCTGTTATAATCATCATTTTCAGGTGAGAGAAAAGGTTGACTTTGGTATTAGATTGAACACAGCAGCCCTCCTCCCTCAGAAAGGGTTCATTCATCTGGATATCAGAGCCGCCGTCTCCGCCTGCAGCTCTGATGATGCAGTGGGAGCTTCTGCATGGAGGGTCACGGTGGGTGCAAAACAAGGTCGGCGCTTCCCACTGAGAAGAAGTCACAGTGACAAAAAGGCAGCTATTCTGTGAGCGTTGCATGCCCTGCAACCACGTTTGAGCTGCATTTATTCCTTTAAAAAATGCAACAGAAGCTATACTCACCCCCCACCATGCTTTTTTACAATTCTCCCTCAAGGATTTTAAAACCCACCCAAGATTAAACCGCTCTGCTTCCTCCCATCTCCTCCTTCACTCCCTCTCACTTCCTTCCTTTCCTGTCTGTTAGTGCAGTGATGCTGCAGAGGACACACCCATCCACACTCTGCTGTCTGTCTTTGACCCTGAGAAGTTTTGCTGCAGTGGCCACACGAGAGTGGCCCCCTTTTTCTCTCTCTGTCTCTCTGTCACGACTGAAAAGAGGACGAAAAATAGAAAGGTTAGGGAAGTGAAAATGAATTGAAAGGAGCTTTCTTTTTCCTGGAGTGTGAATGTAGCAGGAGAAAACCTTTAATGTGGAGGAGAGGAATAATGGCTCCTGAAAGGCTTTTTTTTTTTATAAAGAGAGATGACCACTTGTCACTGACATCATGCAATTATGTTTTTTAATGAGCCATTAAGTATAGTAGACTTTGAGTGGTCATAAAAGGCAAAAAGAGGACAAATGAAAAAACTCATTCAACAAAGGTGTCACTGTGAAAATGGATGCTTTTCATCAGCAGACAAACAAAACATTACTTTTCATCTTGTTACTTTTATTTTCACATTCATTTCAGGCTGGAACTAAATTTTTAGATGTTGATGCTCTTAAAGGGAGAGATTAAAATTTTGGGAATAACATGTACTCTTGTTTTCTGAGTTAGGAGTGAAGACTATCTTACTACTATTTTGTGTGTACACTAAATATGACACTACAGACTACAGCTGCTTAGTTTAGCTTTGCACAAAGGTGGAAACTGTGAGCAACAACAGGCTTACCTGCACCTCTAGAGCTCAAAAATTAACACTCTGTATCTCATTTGTTTAAGTTGTAGAAGGACCAGAGTGACCTATAGTTGATATAAAATGTAAATGTTCTCAAAGGTTTTTTTGGGCCTTTTGCCTTGATTTTTGACAGGACAGTAGAGAAGACAAGAAAGTAGGGGGAACGACATAAAGGAAATGGTCTGCAGCGGGCCCAAACCCCCTGCAGTAGCCTTTTAGCATATGAGTTGCCTGCTCAACCCGGTAAGCTATACCAGGAACTGTTCTTAAAGCTTTTGTGCCTTTATTGGACAGATGTCAGTCTGAAGACAGCAAACAAGGCCAGAGAGAGGGGAAATGAATGAAAGTGGCTAGGACTTGAACAGTGGGCATTGTGGTCACATGGTGGTACCATTGCAAATCCTGGACAAGACCCCAAGTCTGCTGTGGCACCCAAATCTATGGCTCAAAGGAACCCATACCGTATGGGACGCCTCCAAGCTGCTGCAGTTTAATAATACAAAAACAGTTACTTACAAAACCCAACACAAATAAAGGGGAAGAGATATTAGATTTAAGCTTAAATCCAATTAACTAAGCAAAAAAAACCCAAAACTGAAAAAGGGGATCCAAAAATAAAACAAAACTGCAGAAAGTAAAACAGGACGGGGATTGGTGCTGTTAGAGGAGAGTGCCACGCCGGCCTCTCTGGCTTTATATATGTGCCGGTTAGCCTAACATGCACAATAAACACAGGCCATCAGAAGCTCAGTATGAGCCTGTACTCCATCAGCTCAGCGACCAACAGAAACCAAGTCAAAGACTAACTGGTGGACACAGTTCAACATTTAGCAGCTAAAGAGCACGATATGTCCCTCAGGAGGTGGAGGAGACCAGAAACTGAGCTAAAAGAGAGAAAATGCTGGACTCACATTCATCATGTTGTTCTGTAGCAGCATACCAGCAGGTTCACCTAATCAACTCTTACATGTGCATTAGTGTGCCAGCGCATCTACCATCCACTTATTGTTTTTCTGTCATCATTATTAACCTGCTCTCTCTTCTCTCATTTCATCCTTTGTGCCGATTGGCTGCAGAGGCTCACCTGTACGCCTATAAAGAAAGAGAAGGTGGAGCATGTGGGTCGGCTCTCTCCCTCACCTCCAGAATTATTCCTCAGTTGCTTTTGTTCATTATTTATTAGTTGAGTTTTGGTTCTGTGATTATTTTACTAATATTAGTGTAGGGGAGAAGCTGGAATCTGGCGGCCCATTGTGTGGTTGGTTCATGGTCTTCCTCATTTGTTTTTTGCTGGGATGCCCATCTCCTTTGTGTTCCTTCTTTGTAAGTAATTAAGTTTGCATTATTAAAACTTTCTTGAACTGCAGCAGCATTGTAGCATCTTATGTTAGGCTCCTTAGAGCCATCGATTTAACATCAGCTTAAAACTTTTTTCTTATTTCCTGCCATGTATTTATATTGTTACAATGGAGGATGCTCATATTAAGCAGGCTTCAAACAGCTCCAAATGTTTGTTTTCAAACTCTTTTTCTGCTGTTGACTCTGAATGATGTCAATGACAGCGGATATTCCTAATATGGTCATCGCAGTCACACAGCTCTCGCTCTCACAGAAGCCCCGCCCACCCGCTGTACAGATCTTCGATTGAGGCAGAGAATCAGAAGAAAATTAGCTTGAAAAGGAGGCAGAAGGGAGCTAAAATGTCTCGTTTCAGACAGACTGAACTGAAGGGCTTCAAAAAGAGCCAGTAAATACGGACAAATATCAAATTATACTTAAAATAAAGAAAAACTGACCTTTTTTGTTTTGCAGTTATGGATGCATTAATGTGCACATTATTTTAATGGTGCAGCTGGTGAAGGTGGGTTTCATAATATTAATATTTATTAATATTCTGCTGGGTATTTAAGGAATCATTATCTCGTCTTGAATTGTATCATCAACAATACATCACAACATATTTTGTTATTAATATAAATCTGAAAAATAACTAGGAACAAAAAAAAAAAAAAAAAATAAAAAAACAAAAAAAAAATAAAAAAAAAAAAAAAAAAAAATAACGAGGAAAAAAAAAAAAAAAAAAAAATGAAGAATCAAAAACAAACTTCAAAACCCAAAAATGAGTGCAGTACATGAGGAGCAGATTCCCCTTGTTTCCATTATTTGTACCATTGTTATTTAACTTGCACCCTGAGAGCGGCATCAACCTTCACATGGCGGTGAATTTGCATA
>VVAS01070844.1:3056-14052 GCA_015103295.1 Ptychochromis oligacanthus
CGCTCTAAAACCCCCCCCCCCCCCTTTTTTTTTTTCTCATTTAAAAAAAACATAATACACAAGTTGCTTTGCTAGGATTGAAAACTTGCAGAGAGCAAGTGAAGGGTAAAAAATTGTCTAGTGTATGTTAAAGTGTCTCAATGAATTTTTACAGCCTCAGTCAATAATATGAATTGGCCTGCAGTATTGTGTTCAGTGTGTGTCTTCCAGTCTACTAAACCTTTCTATTAGTGATCAGAGGACAGAGGGTCAACGTGTGGACTATTAGGAGAGACACTAATCAACTATTGAACCAACAGAGCCTCATCAGATGTGTGTGTGTGTGTGTGTGTGTGTGTGTTGTGTGAAAGAGAGAGAGAAATGTGGATGTGCATGGGATGGGACAATGAGATTGTGTTTAATGACTATTGACGTATGGAAGTGGAGAGCAGCAGGAAGCTGACAGGGCGGATGGAGAGAAAAAAGAAAAGACTTGAAGAATAGAGGAAAGCAGCAAAAAGGAGGGCTGCAGATACTGATAGTCAATAACACAGGAAGACACTTTAATTACCCACAGCCAACTCAGATTAGCTTTAATTGTCCTCTGGACAAGGACACACACTCATGTTTGACTTAGATTACATTTCTGAATTCTTGTCACACGTTTAATAAAGAGTGAAGTTTGCAGTTAGTTTTGCCTCTTCAATTGTTTTTATTTTAGCAAACCATAACTCAGTATGGAAGAACAAAACAATTTATTTGCTACACAGACCTTTAAAAAACCCAGGAGCCATAACTGAATACAATTTGGAAAAACCTTGTCATTGAAAATGATGTTTTTGCTTTAGTTACAGTTGTAGTGATAAGCTTTCTTTTCTGCACCATTGTAAAGCAGCTAGGGGAAAGCTAGGGGACAAATGTGGACAAGAAGGGATTTCATAAACAGGAGGGACACACTACCGATAGTTACAGAGTTCAGAGAGAATGCACCCAGGTCCGCACGCCTCAAGACACACACAAACAGCCACACACATACATACACACAGTTCTCCAGTCTTTTGATGGCTGTGATATTAATACACAGACCATTAAGTGGTGGACACCATCCTTTGTAGTTTTCTTCCTCTGGCTTTCAATGTAATGACCTCACACACACTCAGTCAGCATTAGTGGTGTTTCTATGGTAATATTAGTAATCATGCAAATTCATGCAATACAGATTCATACCTAGATAAGAGCTTTGACAGTTGTGAAAATATGTGTGCGTGTTTGTTTGTTTGATCAAAGAAACCATTCAACAGTGCATTTACATAGTAATTTGATCCTCTGTGACAGCGGTCTATGTGGTTGATGCCCGCAGAATTGTGCAGCATCTCAGTTCAGTTTTATCTAAAAATATATACTCTGTATAGAGGAAGATCATGATTATGTTTACAAATACACCTAGAGTATTGAACTAATATTTATACTTTGTTTTTAAAAGCCTTCAGCATATGGATGGATTTTTATTTCACTTAAGTGTTAACCTGAGTTGTTTAAGGTCCATGGCCTTATTTGCAGCTAAACTTATGGAACACTGATTCTTTCAGATTGTTATTACTTTAATACAGAAGACAATTTGCATCTTACAGACTGTTGTGGCAAGCATCAAATACAGTATTGGATTTATAACATTTTTGTTTGTTTATTAATGTCTCTTGAAGGTTGTGGATGCCATCCTGCCTCCTCTGACAACACTGGCTTTCAGCAAAAATGGTATGAGTGGTGGGGTCACTTTTTTAAGAGAGGAAAGAGAGTGTGAAACAGAGAAGATGGGGGAAGAAAGGTTAATGTCAGAGTGAGAGAGGAAAAAATGCCAAATGGGGAAAGTGGAACAGCGAGTTCAGAAGGCTGATGGCTGGGGACCTTTATTACCTGTCACAGGCAGTGTTTTCTTCTCATTTCCTGTTTGTTAGGGGTGTAACAATTCTCAGTTTTAGAGGGGAAGAAATATATATGTATATATATATATATATATATATATATATATATACATAAAGATAAAAAATATATAATATATAAAGATAAAAAATTGTATGCTTTGTTGGTCTGAAGCTCATAAACTTTACTCTCCCTCTGAACCCTTTGCTGTTTTTTTGTTGTGAATGTGGTCCTGTAAAAAACTACACCCCATTATTCAATAGCTTGTAGAACCATCTTTAGCAGCAATAACTTGAAGTAATCATTTTCTGTATGACTTCATCGATCTCTTGCGTTATTGTGGATGAAATTTCGCCCACTCTTCTACGTTGCTTCAGTTTATTGAGATTTGCAGGCATTTATTTATGCACAGCTCTCTTAAGGTCCCACCGCAGCATTTTAATCAGGTTGAGGTCTGGACTTTGACTGGGCCATTGCAGCACTTTGATTCTTTTCATTTTCAGCCATTCTATTATAGTCTTGCTGCTGAGCTGAGCTGAGAATCACTGCCCTGTTGCATTACCCAATTTGGGCCAAGCTTTAGCTGTCGGACAGATTGCCTCACATTTGACTCTAGAATACTTTGGTATACAGAGGAGTTCATTGTTGGCTCCATGACTGCAAGGTGCCCATGTCTTGTGGCTGCAAAACAAGCCCAAATCATCACCCTCCCACCACTGTGCTTGACAGCTGGTATGAGGTGTTTGTGCTGATATGCTGTGTTTGGTTTTTGTCAAACATGGTACTGTGCATTATGGATAAACATCTACACTTTGGTCTTGTCTGTCCTTTGGACCGACAAGGACAGACAACTTGTGGTTTGTTCAGATGCAACTTAAGCCATGCTGCTACATTCTTTTTCAAGACAAGAAGCTTTCTCCTGGCAACCCTTCTAAACAAGCCATCATGTTCAGACTTTTTCTAATTGTACTGTCATGAACTTTAACATTTAACATGCTAACTGAGGCTGGTGGAGTCTGAGATGTAGCTCTCGGGTTTTTCCACAGATTAATCTAAAGCTATGTGACATCCTAAAATTTAAATATTTCAAATGCCACTCAGCAAGTTCATAAAAAAATTTTATGCATAATATTGTCCCCTCAGAATCAAATATTCATGTATGGAAGCAAAACATCATACACACTTCTCTAACTAACATGTATAGGACCAGGGTGTTTATCCCCCCCACAAAAAAACAAACAGGGTGTAGTTTATCCCCCCACACCCACACACACACACACACACACACAGAGTCACACACAGTATTCTAAACACTTACTCCTAATAGTACTCTCTCTTTTTTCTGTCCTGTGTGTGCTACAGTGGAGTGTTCCATATTTGTTTTGAGGGTGTTGTCTGAACTCATTCTGGTCCTGCTGGTCCAAGATGGTGATGATACTGAGAAAAAAGAGGAAAGGACAGAGGAAAAGAGAGAGAGAAGCAAGAAAGGAGGAAGGGCGGCAGAGGGAAGAGGGGATGGAAGCTCGTGTATCTTATCTCTCATCACTGAATCTCTGCTTTCAAGGTTGGTCTGGTTTATTCTAAGTGCAGCTTCAGTGTGTCTGGATTCCTCTTGCATTAGCTGTCTCTATGGGAACAGAAACATTTTACTATCTTTTTGAATAACATTTTTAAAATCAATAAGATATAGCCAAAATAATGACAGGCAATCAAAATAAATGATAGATATAATAATATGTAACATATAATATCAAACTGATTCCTGCCCACTGTTTTGTGCTAGGGTGTTATCATTTATGTTTCTTAATATTAAAGCAAAATCTCTCTTGACTATTCTACAACCAAGATGATAAGTCTGACCTAATCCTTGCCTGACACATGTGCCTTTTGAATAATTACAAGCTTTACATAAACACAATATTCTAACTAAAAGAGATTCATTAGTCAAAAATGGCTCAGTCACAACACATAATTTCAGAGCTGAAATTATCTTTAAAAACAAAAACAGTGTCCATGAAACTGTAGTACAGATGTCCAACAATCAAAAATTATTGGAATGGGATTTCTTTTGTAGATGTATATCAAATATGAACAATATAGTATGGATTTGTTGATATCAGAACTCTTTATAATATGTTGTGGCTTGCAACCTGCTTCTACAAATACAGTAAAACTGACAAGTATCTGTCTTTATGGTTCTTGGTGTTCAGTGACTTTTCAATCTGTCAAGAGCAGAGACACACAAAGTGCATTTTACAGAAGTCAAAGAATAACTACACAAAAAACAAAAAAAACTGTTGATGTTTGTGGTGTCTTTTCCCCCTTTCTTTCACATCTTCTGTGTAGATATATTTTGTCTTTTGCTATACCAATAAGATTTTTATTCCCCTTTTTAACTGTTCTTTGCTTGTATAATGCCTCACAGGTTACCACTTGTTCACCTTTAGTTCCACCAATATTTCTCCTCCTCACAGTCACTCCCCTTCCTCCCAATTTCTCCCCTAGCTGCTTCTCTTTGTACATTTTTTCACTCCTCTCCTATTATAACTCTAGTTCTCCCCTCCCCCTCTTCTCCACCCCCTCTTCTAGTTTACTCTTTCTTACTAATGATCAGAACAGTGCATTAATTATTAACATTACGAAAGCCAAATGTTGTGCTCAGACATGTTTATGTCTAGGTACGAGACTCTTCTTCGAGCACCAGAGCCTATCCCCCTCCACGCACTCAAACTGCTGGTATCAATGACTGAGCAAAACATTCAGATCTGCAGGTAATGCAAACCTATGAGCCACACACAATTAATCACAGACACAGACAACAAAAGACTGTTGAAGCATTATGACATTGCTGTATGAACTTTACTAGTAATCTTTACTAGCATAATATAGTTCACTAGTGATATAGTACAGAAAATATTACAAAGTACTCCTAGCATCCATTTGAATCCATTATTCTGCTTCTCTGTATTTTCTTTGCACCACCTAGAAGGTAGTATCCAAGTGTTTTGCAGTCCTTGCAGGTTCAGATACAAATATACACAGGTGCATTTTAGGCACTCTGTAATGTTTTAATGCCAAGGCCATTCATTCCCAATTCAGCACTGTGAATCATTCACAGCCGCACACACACAGATGAATGTGCACTGTCTCAAACACACACAAACACATTCCTCCTTATTATGAACAGTAATTTATTTGCCCACTCCAGTACACAGATGCACACAAATGATTATTTGCTTGTTGTAGCTGATGCACATTCACAGCTAATAGCAACAAAACCTTCACAGCTCCACCACTGCTGGTGATCTGCATTCAACAAGACCCTTTCAGCACGCTTAAAGCCGGTGTTTTCTACATTAGTAATCAGTTTAGTGGCAGGCATAAGGTGCTGCATCAGCTGAGATGTGTAAAGACTTGACATGTTGTGCTGATAAACCCTGGCACACTAGCTAGTCCCGAAGAGCTTTGCTTAAAAATGTGATGTACGCTCTTTAAATATATGACACTAAAACAAAATTATTGCTGGTGTTGAAGTAAGATTCACTACTGCATAATGTGGAAGTAATTCACTATGCAGGATTTAAAAAACATCTCTTAAGAAAGCAGTCATTTGACACCTAAATAAAAAGAGATAATGATGTGTTGCTGTTGCACAGGAAATTTGCTGATTCCTTGTCTAGCCATGAGATGAGTCACCTGTGTGTGTGTGTGCGTGTGTGTGTGTGTGTGTGTGTGTGTGTGTGTGTGTGTGTATGTACATGCGTGCGCGTGTTGATGTATGTGTGTTTGATAGGTGTGCTTTGACAGCAGCTGTCAGTAAGTCTTGATTCTCTGGTCATCTGTCTTTTCTTCTCAGCTGTTGACAGAGATAGAAAGTGTGGGTGAAAAGAGAGGAGGCAGAGAGAATGGGGAGGAAGGGGAGTTGATGAAGGTGTGAAAGGAAGGATAGGAGGAGGACGTAGGAAAGAGCTGGGGAGATTGAGGTAATACTGGGTAGGAAAGAAAGTGTTGACAAGGCTAGAATGGTTGAGAATACCGGAGAAGTGTTAATGGGTAAGAAAGCATAATTAGACATGCATCACCTTCTGGCTCAGAAGAGAATTGGAGTTAAAAGAAGTAGAAAACTGTAAAACTGTGCGCAGTTTCCCTCATGAGATGCATGTTTTAGCTCAGGAACTTTGTGGTGTAAACTGTAGTTGTTATCTGCATGATACTGTCAATAATTTTAGATTTAGTTGAGCCCTAAAATAGCCCTAAAAATGCCGTCATTATCAATACTGGTGGGTCATAAACTGGACATAGACATGTACCTGGCCAAATGCTGTATCTCATCTGTAGTTTTATGTTTAATCTTTCATCTTAATCACTAAGTATTAATTTACAACAACAATTAAGCCTCTGTTTTGTGGTTCCCTCATTTCTGTCCCAACTTCTATCCACGTTTTATCTACTCCAGCAATAATAGCTCAACAAATCTCTTATCGCTAGTATCCCAGTCTCCTTCCATCTAAATCCATCCCATCCTCCCCCACTCCCAGAGTTTAAAGTTCGTCCTCACAGCCGAGTATGCCCCTACTTCTCTTATCAGTAATATTACCCCCTTTCGTCTCCATCCTTCTCTTCCTCCACCTCTCCTCATCCTCCTCTTTCCTTGACACAAGTAGAATGACGTGAACTTTTCAAATTGGTGTCAGCACACTTTCCTCTACATCTGTTTTCTCTCTCCCTCTTTTCCTTTGACATTATTAACAACATTTTACATTTTTTTCTCTGCCTCCCTCGCTCTCTTTCTCTCACCATCTCTAATTTATTAACATTAGTCCACATTTTTCTTTTTCTCTGTGCCCTCTCTCCACAACTTTCCCTCCATCACTGCAGTTATACAATCAGAAATTAAATTGCCTGGGTCTCAGTTAGATAAGTGTAGCTATGAAGCCAGCCGAGCGGTAATTAGATGGTAAATTGGGGACATTAACGTTGGGAAGGCAGCCTGCTGTCTCTCTCTGCATTATCACAGTCCAGACACACCTTCAAACAACTACATTTACTATGACCTTTAGCCAGAGAACCTCATGCTGTGTGGTTACATGTGTGTTTGGCCATGGATTTTCAATGTCCTTACAGGCATACAGGCATACTGAAAGGATGCTTGTTTGCCAGACGTGTCGATGTGCCCATCAGCCAAGTAAGAGGCAGTATTTCTCATAGTTTAACAGGACTGGCTATTGTAAGATTTTATTTTTATTATAAATTTATTTAATATATTACACAACTCATGTTTCCTGCCTGTTCTTTCCTTTCATTATGAGCTTGTCATAGAGTCGGTGTATAAGACCATATCAAATTGCTGTAGTTAATTGGACACCTACATCTCTCTATTCCAACGTAAAGTGGAATCATTAACTGTTTCTTGGGCTAAAAGGCTGTAATTGCATGTCACAGCCTGTTTTACTGTCTTACTCTCCCATGTAAACAAATGCACGAAAAATGTTTTAAATATTTTTTTAGCTGATTAGAAAAAGGTGTCATTTTTTTTTCTCTAGGCAAGTGCTAATGCATTCTGATATCAGCTAATTTGTCTGCACTGTTAATCATAAGCTCCTGATTTGAGCTATCTGTACTTTGCTGTATTTGTCATCTTTTTATGTGGAAAAATGTTTTTATTTAATTTTTTTAGCTGTACTAAGTGTTCTAGCTGACATCAGGTATATAAGATTAGAGTAGAGCAGAGATTAATTAGTGCATCTTGTGATATTTATTGCATTACCTCTAATAAAACTGATGTTGATTGCATATGTGATGTGTGACTGATGCAGTGAGGGTTGTCTCATCTGTGTTTTTCTATTATAGGTTGTCTGTTGAGCTCTGGTTTGTTCAGTGTCTGGTGTTGGGTCTTGATGTATGGCTGGTAGTTTAAAGGTGGTCCAGTTTATCATGTTGTGCTGGCCTGGCCTGTCCTCTCATCTCTCAGCCTGTCACCTCTCTAATGGGAGGCCATCCATCACATCTACAAGCGAACAATAACAAATGCACACACACACACGCATACACACTTCAGCACATTTATAAAAGGTTTAACTGTACATTAAAATGCATCTTCCTGGCAGATAAAGAGAACCTGGAACTTCAAATCATTGCTGTCCACAACTTCATGTTTCTACAGGCTTCCTGCACCTGTAGACAGTGAGTGTTTTCAGTATAGAGTCTGGAGATCGAGTGACTATGGAAATAAAAATAAAGTTACAATCTGCTTATACTTTAGTGGTTATGATGGCAGCATCTATCAAAATATCTCAGCTTACCAACGTATGCAGAAACTGGCTTAATCTAACAATGTAGCCATGGTGGGATCTAATATTACCAACTAAAACCATGAAGTTAAAAATAATAGCCACATGATGCCCAAGACTAACTGTGGACTGAAACAGCTTCAGGTCCAGTTTGTTTCACAGAGAATGACAATGAGTACAGTGGTGTAGAGAATATGTTACCAACACATGACAAATGTTTTGTTCTGTGTACAAAGTGGGTGAGAGGACTTCAGCATCAGATGAAACAGGGAGGCAAAAACAAACAAAGACACTGAAGGAACACAGAATATAAAGACAATTTACCTGTTAAAGAAAGCAGTAAAAAAATAAGACATTTGAAAAGCTCTAAGCACAGACTGGGATGACCATTTGGTATTTTTTGCTGATCAAATTTACTTTATAGTTGTGCGTCTGACCTTTATTAAATGAAAAAAGCTTCCAGTTCTTGATCCATCTTTTTCAGGTTCTAGAAACCTAAAATTGTGTCCCGGTTCAATCTCAAAAACCATGTTTGTAATGAGGGGGGAATACTGTGTATGCTGATTTAAAAAAAACAAAACAAAAAAAAAACCCTCTGTTGACTGTTGAATCAGCTCGTTGAAATCCAGATTTCCATAGGTTGAATGACCCTGCTAGAGAACCTATAAATCATAGTCACAACAAGGACAGAGGCTTTGTTACCTTCAGCATATTAACATCTGTCTGATTTACGTTAGCTTTATTCACATTACTGTCTGAATGCTTTCTTGCTGTCTAATTCACACAGACCCAAACCCATAAACAAAATGCATGTGCATATACGTAGACACTTCACCCACTCAGTAACTGATTGTGATTTAAAGAACCTTAATCACTAAGTAGACAGAATGTCATTGTTAATATAAACATCCATCTCTCTACTTGCCTCCCTCTTCTACTATGTCTCTTGCCTTTTTTTATTCACATTACTCCTTGCTTTTTATTCTCCACTTCCCTTTTCATTCATTTGCTCCTCCACCTGTCTCTGTCCAAGTTTCACTCCCTCTTCTCTAATCTTCCCTCTTCTTTTTCCTAGCAAAATGTAATCTTCTCTTACCTTTTCTTGTTTTTAACTCTCATCACTTCTTTCCATGTCCTTCCCTCTCCTTTCTCACCTCTGTTTAATTCATCTGCTCTCATCACTTCTTCTCTTTTTCTTTTCCCAATTTCACTGGTAGCTGACAAGTCATTTTAGCAAAACTCCAACCTTAATGAAGATGAAACAGCCAATTTTATCTACATGTGTGTGAATGCATGCAAACGGCATATGTGAACAGCACACTAAAAACATTAAATTAGTTCCTCGCCTTTGTTTTTCAGCTGCTGCCTAAAATGTATTTTCTCTCTTCTTTTTAGGTTGATCACAAACAGCAGGATTCTACCAATAGTCTTTCAGCTCATTATGGTAAGAACCCACACTTATTTAATCGTTTAGTTTTCATTAAGCCAATCTGTAAATCACTTGGGCATTCAAACTGGTCACTAAGTTAAATATAATCTTACAATAAGCTCAAATTCAGTTATCAAAGTTTGTGTTATTTCATTTCAGAAGTTTATATTCTGTTTGTTTCCTTCTCTTTCTTCTCTCCCTCCATCTAACCCTTGTGTTCATGTAAATTAGTCTGAGTAGTGTTGACCTATTAGAGGGCTGGTGTAATTGACTGGCAGGTCAGCAGCAGAGAGGAGGAACGGTTAATAGAGTGAGAATACAAACCCTGCTATTAAAATCACATACAAGGGCTTGCACACAAACACATGGCTCTTGTCTGTTATCAGTGAGGCATAACAATGTTTCCAGTAAACTATTTCACCTGACCCTTTTTGCGTACGAACAATCTAATGCACTCACCAACACAGTACAAACCAAACCAGCTATAATTTATGCTTTGCGCAAACAGATGCACTCACACATACTCACTTAATAATCAGTGTTCTGCATGGCTGCCTGTCCAGACCCGGCTAGCTGACGCAGAATTTTAAACACTGTTATCCAACAGCCTGATTAACTCGTCTCCTGATTGTTTACTCCTGCCTGAACCAGTCATGTCTGGATCCATTAGTGCCGTCTGTATTGCTCACATTTGGATTGATTTATGCTCCCTGAAACTCTCTGATCTAGATTGATTACACCTGTCACTGGTGATCACACTTGTCATGGAGAAACTCACCTAATTGTGTTTGTCTAAATGATGTAGTAGTTCTGCTGCAGACATGAAAGGACTTCAGGATGCTGGCTAGACCAGGGTTCTGAACTGGGTGTTAGCTGTGCCTGAGCTGGCAAAAGACTGATCAGAGTGGATTGCTTGCAGTCAGATGCTTTAACAAATCCAACCTGACTGACTCTTACTACAGATAGACCACTTACGCAAGTTGGATACTCTAAACTTGGGTTTGCCATTCCTCATTGGTCATTGTCAGGTTTATGCTTTCATTCATACAGTGTACAATGCAGCATTTTTACAGCTTATTAGTCTTTAAAGATCAAAATAAATTAGCTTTGTCATTTGTGGTTACTGCCAAGCAGTTTGTCCTAAGCACAAACTGATGTCATTGTCTTCAGCCGCAGGCAACTGCACATGATGAGTACCAGCCAGGCTTATCACCACGTACACAGATCACACCAATGTGCACTGAGCCTGCAGGCAGAGCCGGTGTATCTCAGAGAGGATCAAATAGTGAAGTGGGGTGAGGAGGGGGGAAGGAGAAGTGAATTACTGTAGGAGGGAGGAGAGAATGTTTTGTAAAGAGGTGAAAGATGGAGTAGAAAA
>VVAS01070882.1:7273-17332 GCA_015103295.1 Ptychochromis oligacanthus
TTAGAAAAAAAAAGACATTAAAAATGATTAATCAATATATATATATCAACTTGGGCTCTCATAAAGCATATGCTGCATTCCTCTCATGTCACATCTTTTTTCTTGTGACTTTCAGGTTGGTTGCTCCTCCCAAACTTTTTGTGTACTTTTCTAATGTCTTTTTTTTTCTAAGGCATCCTCTGCAGCTCCATGTTTAACGTCATAGTCCTATAAACTATGGGTCATTTCATCAGAGAACCTCTGCAGAAATGTGGACTTGGAGAAAGTGTGCATACAGGACTCCAAATTTGTCTGTGGGTTAATTTCCTGCAGAGTCACTAAAATCAAAAAGCGTTAGGAAAATCATATTTTACATTTTAGTCTGAGCAAGTGTAGTGGTTTACACATTCAAATAACAAGCGAAAGATCCCCGGTTTGATCCCAGGAGGAGAAACAAATCCTTTTGGGGTTGTGTCAGGAAGGGCATCCGGCATAAAAATTTGTGGCGACCCCTTGTGAATAACGGAGCAGCCAAAAGTAGCTTTTAGTCTGAGCAAAGCAATTTAATACAATTCAAGGTCTTAGACAGGTGGCTTTTCTTTCTTAAGAGACAGCACAAATTCTACTTCTTTCTCTCTCTGTGAGATGTTGAAAGGACAAAGAAACAATGTCTCTTTAAATCTTGTTATAATATTGTTATATTTTTTTTCTTTTCTTTTTTTTTCTGCTGAGGCTTTGAATGGGAATCTTATTGCAGTCCCAACTCTGTTTGCTGCTGACATTTTTGAAAAGTTTCTAATGCCTTTTAGTTCCTTTTCATGGGAGAAACTATCAACCAACTTTTGTTTGTTTGTTTTTGTAACCAAAAGTAAATAAATCCTAATCTAATTTTTGCAGTACAATTCCAAACTTTTAATGTTGTGTACTTTGCTAATTCTGCTAAGGAGTTCTGTACCTAAATGTTTTGGATTGAAAATGTATCTGATGCTTTGCAATAATAAGTGTACCTTGTTGGTCTATGTCGGTCTACTCTCGTTAAAGCAGCCTACTAGTTTAGGAACGAGTGATAATGTGGCACCTTGCATTATGTACTTAATGTCCATTACTCCTTTCAAAAAGCTGCAACATTATACAGCCACTGTGAGCATAGCTACAGCTGCTCTGCCTGGCCAGACTGCTAAAGCTGCGGATGTGATTACTGCTGTGACTGAGCTGCGATCGTAGATGAATCTGTGGTGCTGTCTCTCCATACTGTAACTGCTCTCCACTGTTCTCTTAAACATTACCCAAGAAAGTCTTATAATGCCACACAGGATTAGAACCTGCAGTTCTTTTATCAGATATGACATATGTGTTACCAATGCGCCACAGGAGTTCAAGAATACTTAGCTTCAATACAACACTCACCCAGCACAATGTCAAGCCATGACACACATACAAACCTAGTGTTACACCACTATAAACTATTACGTCATAGACATAATCTAACAAAGTACAGCAACAGCGGCATATCTTTGCCATCTCATAGCTGCAGTTGTGACCACAGTTGTACTCTGTCTCAAACCAGCTCAGCAGCAGCTGGTGACAGAAAGTATTTTTTTAACCAGATGTTTACCTAGGTAAGGTGCAGCCATTTTCCTTCCTTTCAAGTTTGTTTGTAATGGTAGGGATTCATGTCTACGCATAGTATGTCTGTTTTCAACCAGTATGGGACTGTTTCGACATAAGAGTTCATGAATTCTTACTGGACATATTTGCACAATAGTTGATATATATTCTCTTGTGCTTTTGACCTCTGAGTAGTATATATAATTTCTGAACTGCTTTCAGAAGATTTGGGATAAAGTAATGATGCCTTAATTATTCAACTGTGAGGGCACACCAAAACCACGATGATTGGGTTCAATAAGACAATATTTAAAGAATGTTTTCAAAAAAGAAAAACTGTCACTGTACTGCTGCGAATTATTTACATACACTATACTGCTGACTCCCTCCAAGAGAGTGAACACTATCTTAACTCTTCAACTAGAGAGTCTAATGGAAACAGGCTTACAGTGTTGGAATTTACTGGACTGACCTGAAATTTATTCCCCATCTGAGCCACTGACTGACTGCTGTGTGTCCTCAAACTATAGGGGAAAAGGAGCACTCACACTCCAAAGCTAGAATGGTATAATGAGGCGACCCGGGAACACTGGTTTTATTTCACAGCTAGGCTCTAAAAGGTTAGCCCGGCCCAATTAATTCTGCTAGTTAAAAAGGTCAAGGCTCTGTGTTAAAGGGCTTGGGAAAAGCTATACAAGGGCCTTTCACAGCCACCTCATTACTTAGGCTTCATCATACTTCATTATAAAGTCGTAGACATTGTTTAAACATGATTGGAATGAACCGAGCGAAGGGCCTGGGCTTTAGCCAGAAGCTAACACACACTTCGATTTAGTCGTAGCTGGAATAAAGCTACCTTACGTGATGGAGAAAATGGTTTATGTTTCGTTTTGGTTAATTTTGATTGCAAAAGCAGCAATGTCATTTATGAGGTCAGCAGTTAGCAATCAAATTATGTCAGTGTAGTGAAACCAAACATCTGTTTGTAGTGTTAAGACATTGCTACAGATGAATGTCAAGATCAGATTCATCATTTTTTTTTGTGTTGTGGAAATATAAATTGATCATGTAAATGTTTTGCATTTTAACAAACTATTTTCTTTTCATTTTTTATAATTACCCAAACATGCATAACACTGATAGCTCTGTCTCCATATTTTTCCTTCAAATAAATCACATTTGGAGATATGAAATCCACCTCTTCATTGGGGTTTTCTTTACCAGATATGTTTCCCATGTTAACAAATGCCTAGTTTCATCTATCTTGCGCGCTTAACCTCTACTCTAGACATGATCGTCACCACGAATCCAAACCGTTTTTTGCCACGATTTGATGGGCAGCCAATACAACAAGGAGAACCCCATGTCCTTAATTACTTTCTCCCTTTGAAAGTAATTCTCAGTGCTTCCTGAACACAGAGTTTACTCTGCCCTGCAATGGCCTCCAGACCCGATGTGAACATGAGAAACCAATCAATTTTCCTGTTTTTTTATGCCTTTTTGTTTTTTAATTTTTTTTTTTTTTCATTTGTCTTATACTGAAAGAACATTTTTGTGAAAACCCATGTTCATTTATCCACACATTTAATTGCTTAGTTGCTATAATATTTCCTTACCATGTTTGTGTTCATAAACTGGACATTTGGACTATTTTGAATATACTTAATTTGAGTTGGCGTTTCTGTTTTGGTTTTGAGCTCCCCATGTTAGTTCCTGGCGGTATTCACTTTTAAACTCAGAGACCCAATCTTTAGATTTTCAATGACAAAACTACATTTTGTCTACCTGTGAATTCAGCCCCAGTAAGTTTGCACTTATGTAACCCACAATGCTGTTAACTTGCATCTGCCAGTGGCGATCAGCCCTAACTAATTGTTTACAAAACTTTTCTTTGAATGGCGGACCCTCTTACCAAACACAGAATAATATTTCAAATTTGTTAAATCAAATTATTTGTCCTTAAAAATTACAATACAACCAGAAATTCAAGTTGGTCTCACCCGCTCTCCACTTTAGGTTCTTTATCAATTGAGATTTCAGCGGTGACTCTGTCTGCTCTCGGTTGTCAGGTGCTCATCTCAATAATTTGCTCTGAGGTAAGCGCTCTTTCTGACTCATTGAGTCCACCTGCAGGTTTTCCTGAATCAACATGAAAGCAAAGAAGAAATCCCATCCTCGTCGCCAAGATTGTTGTGGAAATATAAACTGAGCACTGAAACCAAATTGATTTTCTTAGATTTATCAAAAGAAACCGTTGCAGGGGGTCAAGGGGTCAAACAACAGTACATTATATTATTATTTATAGAGACAAGTTATCTATCTGCCATGGTCACAGAATACAGTCAAGAACACTGTGTAATCAAAGATAACTCATACATCAACATGTGGTAAATCTGCAAGATCACATGGAGACACAATAAGACAATATGGAGCCTTTCATTCAATAAGGTCAGCTTGACACAGAGAAGTAGCAGAATTTTAGAATTTTCCATTACACTTGCTTTCCCAAATGGGAAAGAAAAAAGTTTAAAAATAGTTAATTCTCTCAGTGTTAGCATCATAGCAACACATTTGGCTCAACAGACAGGCACGGTGGTACAAAACATGCAGTAGTCAAACCATGAGTCATATCAGGGACTAAGAGATTATTCTCATGCATTCTACATCGTTAGCATGCAATTACCTTTGTGTCCTTTCTTTCCTTTCTTGCATAAAATAGTGTGTAAATCACACATAAATAGTTGAGCCTTGTTTTGCTGAAACAAGAGCCACTAATATCAAATGGATAACCAGGGGCTGATGATTATTTTACTTACTGTGTTGAGCGTGCTGTTATATCCTACTGTTTTACAGGCTTCGAAGACTTTTTGATGACCAAGGATTGAGTTAATTTCTATTTTACTACATCTAAATTCTAAAATTACTCCCAATCTTTGTCTTTCCTTAGCATTAATAGAAATCCTGACATTTGCCCAGAATATAAAAAAGAGACTGACCTCACCTGTAGCCCACACATAACCTTGAATTCACTTGGATAGCCAACAACCAGTTTCAGAGTTTTTTCTCATTAACTAGGACACACTTTCCTCACAAAGAGACAAGCCCAAAAGCACACACTCACACGCATGAAATACATTCAATACAATATGTAAAGTTACCCGAGGCACCGAGAGATCTGGGTGGGAATCAGATCAAAGGCCAGAACCTGAAATAATTAAGACTGATCCCTCAACTGAATGTGAAAATGAATCCATCATTTTTCCACCACAATGAAATCCCTGCTGTGTACTCTCACCGAACTTTGTTATCAAAGACCATATTAAAATCAGTAATGTGGGGGAAATTGAAAGAAAGGTTGTGCAAACTGGTTAATACATTTTTCCCAGTCCAGTATAAATTTACATACAAAAACATCATATAGTGACTTAGTATATTTTTTGGAATATCTACAGCACTAATTCAGGACCTACCTGAACCCACGCTTTGGCGTCACTCCACTATGAAGTGCCCTGCTGCAAACAACCAGGTGATCTAAATTAAAAGCAGATCAGAGGTACAATTGAAAGCAGTTAATTACACAAGCTGCTCGAAGAAGGTGAGGCAGACGCTGCCATACAGATCTTCTGTGCTGCTTGAAACCTACCTAACCACAATAATTAGCAAGCACTGCTTAGTGACACAGAGAGTGGAGAGGAGAAGGTACACTAAGAAAAAAGTGAGATGCTGGAGGAACGAAAAGCTTTTCCTGGCAGACGCACAACATTTGCTCAAAGAGTTTGAGCTCCTGTTACTTTCTGTCAGTGCAGATTGTCTGTGAAGCACCAAAGATGAGCAATCGCTCATTACATTTTCACACCCTGAATCTATGAATGCCACAGTCAAACATTTATTTTGGATAGTGTATTTTTGCCACAGATTGGTTGGGAAGAAGTTTGCAGTATCTCAAAAAGCTCTGCTACAGTTTGAAAAAGCAAAACATTGACATCAGTTACCATCTTTGTCTTCGTACAAATCCATGGTTATGGATTGCTTCTGATGTCTAGTAAATGCTTAAATTGTATTATTAAAGGAAAACAATATCAGGGAGGATGCAGCGACAACATTGAAACTCTTCACTTCCTCCTCCTACGTTTGTGTCAGCAGTGACTAATAATTAGCATCTAGTCTTTATTGCACATAAATCTGTTGTGCAAGTTTCCATCAAAGCAAACAAAAAGTTATCTGCTATGTAATGACAGCTTTATCTGCTCATTTTCCAATGTGTAAAAGAACTTTCTTTGATGGAACATTATCTTTTTTTTCCCACTGTAAACTGGAAACTACTGTAAAATCAGGAAAAATATATTTAATTACCTACTCCAGAGAATTCCATTTGTTAATACTGCAGTCTTGTTTACCAAAGATTAACCAAAAATAAGTGATAGAGACTTCAGTGATCTGCCCACTTTTCATCCAATCAGCCACCAATTCAAGGCTTGACGGATGACCTAACAGTGACTACAAAGTCTGCTCCAGGAGCCAGGTGAATCCTCCAAGGGCTGGAGACTGTGTTGGGATGGGCAAAAATGGCATTCAAACCAGAGAAATCAAGGTCCCTGGTGTTCATGCCAAGAGAACAACAGATTACAGTTTACAACTGCAGATGTGCCAATTCCAACCTTCTCAGAAAAAAAAGTTAAGAGCTTGGGGAAAATGTTTAACAGCACCCTTAAGGATGGAACAGCAGTCAAGAATGCTTGTGAGGAGCATGAGGGAAGGCTGAAGCAGGTGAATAAGACAGGTCTGTGAGTTCCCCATATCCACCATCGATGAATTGGAGAGGAGAGTCAGTCAGTAGTGGCAAAGGGAAGAGATGGCCTGGGATCTTATCCAAAGGAGAGACAATGACTCATCCAGGATGAGGTAAGAGCAGGGATTGAAAAAGAAAGATCAGGCAGAGCTGTTGGATTGGGGCAGCAGGGTGCTTGGACCAGATGGGAACAAGGAGGACAGGAAGATCACTTGGGCAGACCTCTGGCAGCTGGAACCACACTGCATTCTTTCAAAGTTCTTAATCCAAGCAGTTTATTATGTCCCTCCCAGTCCATCCAATCTATACCACTGGAGCATCACCGAGTCACCTCAATGTACCTCTTTGTCAACAAACAGAATCCCTAGAGCACATCCTCAGCTGCTGCCCCAAAGCTCTGGGTGAAGGCTGGTATCAGTGGAGGGATGACAAGGTGCTTGAATTCATCACAGAGCCCATAGTATGTGCCATTGCTGAGAGCTGTTACACAAGACCATCTGCTTCATAAAGTGGGAGAAAGACCCAGCAAAACACCTGTAAGTAGTACTTACAGTGCCAGCTGTAGTTCCCTCACCACACAGCAAGAACCACCCTTAGGCCCAACGTTGTGCTGGTGTCAGAAGCGACATAAAAACCTTATCATGCTGGAGCTTACAGTATCATGGGAGGAGTGCATGAAGTAGGAAAGAAGGACGGAGAATTATGATGGCTGGTCAAGGACTGCCAGAAGCAAGGCTGGAGAGCAAGGTGCTTCTCTGTTGAGGTTGGGTGCAGAGGTTTCATGGGGCAGTCTCTTTGCAGGGCCTACGCTATGCTTGCCATCACAGGAAAGAAGAGGAGAAGAGCCATTCACAACATCACTGAGGGTACAACAAAAGCCTAAAGACAGCTGTGGATGAAAAGTGCACATTCATTGGCAGCTGCTAGGGCAGAAGCTGGGGTCTGATCAGCTCAGGCTGGGTTGCCTGGGCAAGGGTGTATGATGTGTAAAGACCCAAAATACCTAATGACCCCAGGTAACATCACTGATAATCTGCCCTAGATAAGCATCAAGAGATGTTTTATCTACAATACAAAACGCTTTGAGGCAACTGTTTTTGTGAATTTACACTATATAAATAAAACTGAAAATACGTGGCAGAAATATAAACTGCAGTAACACTCCCTGAACACCATGTGACTATCTAAATACATACATATATAATCTGTTTACAAAGGATAATAAGCTAGCTCTTCAGCAACTTAGTATCACTCAATCCAATGCTAAAATTTAAAGAAGTAGCAAAGCCAAATATTATATTTTATAATAATCACATTTGACATTGACCCATTGTTTACATTGTAGCACAATTACCTCAGTTTTTAGAAAGACTGTAGTAGTAGTAGTGTAGTAGTAGGGTTGTCAAAAAAATTGATACTCAGATACTAATTGATACTAAAAATTAATAGCAAATTAGGTACTCATTTGTAACAGTATCAGTACCAACAGTGCCGTCTTTGCGTCCTCCAGTTGATACGACTTGACACAGCACCACTGCAGACAGACAGGCACACAGACCTCACTAACAGCTGATGTAGTTAAACTTCATAACACTTAACAACACTTGAGGAGAAATTTCGAGAGGTCAGTGAAGCTCCCTTTTCAATAACATTGAAGTATTAAACAGTTATTATAAATGTTAACCTGGCCAGCACACACCTTAACGTTAGCTGTTTAACTATTAGCAATTACCTGATAGCCACATCAGCCATCTGTTGTCATTAAGGTAGCAGCTAGCAGACTGTAGTTAGATAAAAAATGAATAATTATTGCAGAGCTGAACGGGTTGCAGATTGGATATTGAGCCGTGGCAGAGCAGATTATGGACATGTGGATAACTGGGCGGGTTGCTGTCTGTGCAGAGCAGCGGGGGAACCGTAACTGAACTGAGCAGAGAGTCCAGTGTGGAGAACTAATCCGAGCAAATAAAGAGGGAAATCCGGAGCAGAGCAGCCGAATTGGATGGGTTTCAGGCCTGAGGAGCAGAGCCGAGGATACAAAGAGCTGCAGACTGAGACAGAGCAGTGTGAACGGAGGATGCGAGAAAGGCTGCTGCGCCGGTGAGGAGGTGGCAGATGTGGACAAGATGATAAACTTGAACTTTTCTACTTTAACAACAATTTCTTAAACTGTGTTTCTTATTTTGTTGTAGCCAGCTGTGTGATCAGTTTTAAAATGTAGGCAGTGACCTGTTCAATATGTTCCACAGTGAGTGCTCTGCTTTTTGTATCTTCTTATTTTAGTTTAACTAATACCACATGTTATCCAAAGTTCATTTTTTAACTTTTTCATAATGTTCTTCTTCTAAAATAATTACATTATTTAGATGTGTTGGTTATTGTGATGTTTGTTGTACCCTTTGTTTATTAGTAGGTTCTAAAATATATTTTACCTTCATGATCTGTAATGAAATGATCTAAATAATTTGTAAAACAAATAAAACTTCTAAACTTAATCTTAAATACTTATTTTGTTAAATCTAACTTATAATTGGGAAAAATAAGTTGAAAATTAATGTTACCCTTTTCAAGAACTTCTTTGCCATTACTGCTGTTGCTGCAGGATGGGGTCAAAATTTTCCCCGTGGTATCGAAAATGGTATTGAGTATTTTTCTGGGTATCGGTATCGAGTCTGATATTCTTGTATTGTGACATAGCAAGCACCACAACCAACCCTTATTTTGACACCACTTCGAATGTTTTTGGTATGTTTGTGTTGTCAGTAGCTACACTTAAAATCAGTTTTGAATATTCCAAGCAGGGTCCGTATGCCAGATTTCTTTGTTAGCAGCACTTTTTCTTCTCATGATACACTAAGGATGGATTAGATGCTAAAGCAAGTCAGTATTGCTGAAACAAAGTGGCTAATACACATGAGGGTTAACTGGTTAGCATGCTAACTTTAGTAGATATCTCTGCAACACAAAAGATGTCTTTGATAAAAATGTCAAAATGTTGTTTCTTCACATTTGTTTACATATACTAGTTACCCCTTGCTAGTGCTGGGTTGGAGTCCTTTTTGCTCCACTGCCTTAATTCTTTGTTCCACAGATTCAACAAGTTGCTGGAAACATTCTTCAGAGATTTTGGTCCGTATTGACATGACAGCATTACACAGTTGCTGCAGATTTTTTGACTTCACACTTATGATATGAATCTCCTGTTCCACCACATTCCAAAGGTGCTCTGTTGGATTGAGATCTGGTGACTGTGGAGGCCATTTGAGTACAGTAAACTCACTGTCACGTTCAACAAGCCAGTTTTAGATGATTTGAATTTTGTCACATGGAGCGTTATCCTACTGGAAGCAGCCATCAGAATATGGATATACTGTGGTCATAAAGGGATGGACATGGTCAGCAACAATACTCTGGCTGTGGCATTTAAATGATACTCGATTAGGTGCCCAAAATGTGCCAAGAAAATATCCCCCGCACCATTACACCACCACCACCAGCCTGAAACATTGATTCCAGGCAGGATGGATCCATGCTTTAACCCTACTACCCGAATGTCACAGCAGGAGTCGACACTCATCAGACCAGGCAACGATTATCCAATCTTCTGTGGTCCAATTTCAATGAGCCTGTGTGAATTGTAGCCTCAGTTTCCTGTTTCCAGGAGTGGCAGCTGGTGTGGTCTT
>VVAS01070891.1:14231-27254 GCA_015103295.1 Ptychochromis oligacanthus
ATATGAGAACAATGTTGCAGTGTCAGCTCTGTATGACATGCATCTACGTACGCACTGTTAGCAGAAGGACACGCATAGAAAGACAGAAATATACCAGGAGTAAGGCCTGGGTCCATAAACAGCCTAGTGACACTGTTAAAGAAACAACTCCAAAAAGAAAGCAGAACCATAAATCTTGAGGAACAATGTATACATAAGCTTTGTGAAAAAAGAACTCTATTATGAATTATTTTATGGAGAATTTTAGCCTTTATTTGATTCTAGACAGAGACCTTTTTGTATGTCATACCCCACCTCTCCCACTTTGTTTCCTGTGTGCCTCTTCTCTAACAACCATCAAACAGTTGATGTTGTGGTTATGCGACATGCCCCGTAACTGTCTGGCCACCAGGGCGCTCTTCTATAAAGCATTTTTAGAAGACCACCAGGGAACTTTTTAAATCTAGATGTATTCATTTAAAAATCTGATTTCACAAGAATATTTTCCCACATCCTGTAAAAGCATCTGTGTTGGGTGTTCCTATCTTAATAAATCAAAACAAGCCCATATGGTGAGGATAAATGAAAAGGACCAGCTTAGGTGCAGGCGTCCTTGTTCTTGACACATTATGGCATGTTGAAAAGCTGTAACATCCCAACAACCACACCAGAGGAGAGGCGTATAAAATTACTGCTACTGCTGGGGCAAAGAAAACAGATGACGAGGACAAAGGAGGAGGAGTGGGAGGGGAAGACAGGGAGACATGGAGAAAGCAACAAAAATGAGGACAAGGGGGACACTGCTTATCTCGACATGAAAAATATATTCCTGTACTAGTGAGGTTAAAAGTTCGAGTGTGGAGAGAAATTCACTTCACCCTCTAATCCAACCTGCTGACCCTCTAATGCTCTAATGGCTGCAGAGTGCTGTTCTGCTGGCTTCTACACCCAAGCATGCAAAGTATGCTTTGTCACATTGAAAAGGTCTATTATGTAGCTGATAGGAAGACTGTCACAGTAGTGGTGAGAGGCAGCTCTACAGCAACACTTTCTCATAAGAACATGGCAGCTGGCTGTGACCTCCCAGGGAAGAAAGTATCACCTCTGTCAAGACCATTTGCACCATGCAAGTATAACATAGATCTCCGCCTGGAGGGTGGTGGTCATAGCCTGGCAGTCCCAGATCTACATCATTTACTGAATTCAAATTTGACTAGGACCATTGTCCAGAGAAGTACAAATCCATATTCTCTTTGACCGATCCCAATGAAGTCTGAACATCTAAAAACCATACTCCATTTAATGTATTACAAAACTAATTTTTGTTAAATGCAACGGGAGCACTCAGAACAGTAATGCCACTAATTTCTTATATGACAGCAACATTTCTCAGTCCTATTGCAATAATTCACAATTTTCAAAAGTGTTTTTAGTTGCACTGACTGACTGGCCTGGGACTGGAATTGGCTAATTTCCAGCAAGCTCGGCCTGGTCAGCCTCCCATATGTCCGATTAGGAACCGTTTCGTGCATGCACAACACACGCACAGCAGTGCAGGCAAATAGTTGTGTGCACTCACAGGCATATACTAACATGTCTTTAGTGTAGAAGCTCCTCACTGTGAGTGAAGACACAAAGCTCGCTAAAGTAAACCGTGAGGGACAGCCACGAAAACATTAGTAACAACAAACCTAATCAGACTCCTAAATCACCTTCACCCAGCTAAACACAGACATTTTAAAGAAGCTAACAAAGGCAAAATGGCTGAAGCTAAAGCTATCCAGACCTCAGAGCCAGCCTCAGTATGAGCAACGGATCAAAACAGTTATGAAGAAAATTATGGACACGAGTCAAAAAGAGAAAAGGGTCGATGTCCTATTATCTGGTGATTTTATAAAATACTATAAAACGATGTAAGTACCTGACATTTGTTTTGTTAAATAAATGTGCTGCACCTGCTTTTGTTTGCTATGGTAAAATATGTCAGGTAAAGGTGGGTGTATAGCACCTCATTAATTATTTGTACCTCTTTCTAGTAGCAGAGCACTTTATTTTCAGATGTTTAAATGAGAGAAGATCCTGTAACTTAGTGCAGTTTGGGGGAAATTGTAAAGTTTCATAATTTCTTTTATTATGAAAATAATATTTTGCATTGAAGAAAATTTGATTTTTTGTTTGTATATGCTGGCAATAATAGTTCTTAGAAAGAAAATCAGAATATGCAAAAAGCGGTTACGGTAGGTCACACTTAAAGAAAAATCTGAATTGGCCTACAAAATTGCAATCGGTGCAATATTTTTAACAATATTTTTATTTTAACTTACATAGGTTTTAAATACACCCTGAAATGTTTGGAAACACTACAGGATGATTGCCATGAAAGTTTGGCAGAATATTTACCAGAATGAATGCTAATGACATTGGTTATTACCATTTTTTTAATAACACCAGCATGAGCTTGACATTTTTGGTTTTTAGTAAATTGTCACCACAGCAATGAGATTAATTGCCAAAAAAGTGGTAAAAAATTAATAATAAAATAAAATAACAATAAAAAATTATTATTATTAAAATAAAAAATTATGTCCCTCCCTGAACTGGTTCCTATGATTTTTATCATAGAATACTACCATGATCAAATTTGCTGCTAGTTAAATAGTCACAATTAAAATTTTTATTAGTTTAATTGGTTTTCAAAGGTGCCACATGACTAAGGATTGTTAGTATTAGTGTTATATCTTTGTCATTTTTGCAATTTGTTGTCACTTATTGGGTAACATTACTTTAATAGCTACACAGCCTAAATGTGCCTAATAAATATCCATACATGAATACACATCTGTACTTTAAGCTAACACGGGAAATAATACTAACCACGCCAGTGTATCGGAGTAGCTAAAGAACAGTAGGAACAGCCTACTATACTACTACTAGGGAAGAGAAAACAATCTCTCACCATGTTTGCATTCCTGGGTGTCCATTTTAATCCAAAGGCATCCAAAGTATATCCAGTAAGATGCAGCACACACACAGGCCACTGATCTCTACTGCCTGTGGGACTCTGTAAACATGTTCAGGAGGATTTTAGAGACTCAGCTATCTGGCCATTACAAGGAGAAGAGATAAAAACTAAGCAGTCCTGCCAAAGGCCAGCCCAACAGCCTCCCAATGACAACAAATCCTAAAAGAGGCCTAGGTTGGAAAATGACACCAGCATCCTCTCATTACCAGCCAGAAATACAGTGGGTCTCAAATTACACAGAATTTCTATAAAGTCACTGCAGAGGAAGTGTATAGAAAGTAAAGAAGATGAAAAGGCTGACTACGTAAAGTCACAAAATCGACTCAACTGTGTCGAAACTGCAGCGCAAACAAAAGTAGGAGAAAGTGAAAAAGGTGAGTTGAGAGACCCGAAGAGCAACTTCAGAGAGATATGGAGAGGCTAATGAAATTTGCCCTAAATTGATAAGGCGTGACTATGTCCATGCAGCTCTAAACCGATTGGTCAAGTTGATACAATGTTGAACTCTGTCCCACAAGACAACAATTAGCCTGTCCCAAATAATATATGACTGGATAATTAATTTACACGGCCAGGTTCAAAACTTTACAGGACGAGTAAGGAAAGAAGTTTCTGATTGTATTGTTTGAACATTATATACATTTTCTTAAATGATGACGTTAGTACTCACAAACCTTTTGACAACGGTTACAATGTTGAAATGAAGTGCTACAGTTATTTTATGAACAAAGAATGGTTTATGGACAGCGTGCAACATGCAGGAACGTCTGTTAAAAGCATAGCATAGTGCATCTGGGCCTCAAGCTTCTTAATAAATCATTTAGGTCATGCAGCAGCAGATGCACAAAACACTTGAGACTGACCAACAGTGACCTCTCCTCAATAAAATCAAACAAAAACATGAAACTTTCTTTCTCATTGAAAACCAAGGTTGCTGAATGGTAAAGTCACTGCTGACTGAGCCATAATAAACTCAACACTAATGCCCTACATCATGTCCACATTTGAGAGTGTGAAATTACATAGGCTCTGGATAATATCAGGATAATTTGAGAGCTGCTGTGCAGGAAAAAACAAGCAGAGCAGAGTGACCATGGAGAGCACTGAACAAATTTTAAATACCAGTGGTTTTCACTAACTGGTGGTGATCTTTTCCACTGGTAAATTAGATGTACAGCTGGACCATTTGAGATTAAATTAAAATAAATAGGTAGGAATAGAAACATCCAAAATTGCAGTGAAGCCTCGCTCATATTATTCACCCTCATTCTGCCAAAGAGTTCAGCAGCTCTAAGTGATGCCACTTAAAAATAAACTGTCACATGTACCAAAGCATATTTGTGCAGACGACACTACTTACAGTACACTGCCTGCAACATAAATTCTCTTACTAAAATCATACTGAAACTAATTCTGAGCTCTAAGAACGGAGATTTTTGGTTATTGGTTCTACTCAGTTGACGCCCTGCATCTCCAAACAGGAAACAAAGCTTCGTTTCCAAGTATCAGAAATGCCCTTTCCACAATATCCTTTCAGTTCACAGAGTCAGATCCATACAGCAAAGACAAAATGCCAAGCACGACCGGACAAGTTTGAATACTGTAGAAGAAAATCCTTTGGATTTGGATCAACTGGATATCACTGAGACCTTGAATAACAAGAGAGTATTGGCTTTTACAATAAACCTGTGTCGGTAAAACGCTGATCTATGCTGTTTGTGTATCAGTGTTACTGCCTAGCCGGCCCACTTACATCTCCAACCCTTTCCCTTACAGCAGCAGATGTAGATGGATGGTTTCTCACAGCAAAGTCATTACCATGCCAGTCATGCCTCAAGGGCGAACTACCTTCCCTACCTCCCCCCATCCCATTCTCCCACAGTCTACCACCTTGAAGAACACCTTGCATCAACACAAATGCAAGTCTACCTCCAGTTTCTACTGCACCTTCCTTCTCAGATAACAGAATTTAAACAATTATTTGTGTCTGACGTAAGCTGAGCTACAAGTGTATAGGTCATAGCTTCCCAATCACAACATTTCATCCCATCAACACACAGCAGCTAGCTCCTCAGCATGTACACAGCTCCTTTGTCCTTCACTCATTCCCTGTTGTCCATCTTTGTGGTGAGCACCAAAGTGTTGAAAGATGGAAGAAGTGGAAAGGAGGAGAATAGGCAGCAGGAGTATGTAATTGGATGAGCAGTCTGCTATCTCGCTGTCAGGGCTTGTCTCTCTGCTAGTCCCTGAGGGCAGGCTGTCAGATCAGTGGAGCTAGGCCTCTGGCTGTCAAGAAGTCACCCTGTGGCATGAGCATGTCGAGCACATCTGAAAATTGTGCTTCCCCTCTTGATTAAAGATGGTAACGTGCAGCAAGCACTAATTAGAGAGGAAGGACATTTTGTTAGAAAATTAATAATTTATTATTATTATTATTACTACTATTATTATTATGCATAGTTAATTTTTTTATTTCTAATGTTTGTCAGGGTTCTTACAAGTTGCAATAACAGCTGTAGACTGGAATAAATGATAAAGGCAGCAGTATGCCATATCAGCACAGTCAAACTTTATTATGATATATATGACATTATTTCAAAAATTAAGTCTGTTTTTGATTCCAAAACAGAGCTGTGTTGACAGAAAATAAATAAGCTTAAACTTTTATTTTATTCAAACTCTGTTTAAATTAAGGTGTGGTGAAAATAGCCAGATTTACATAGAGAGGGTAATTCCCTGAAATCTAATCAGTTGTGTGAAACAATAAATTTAGAAAACGGCTTATTGTAGGGCCCTGACACAGTTATTTCAATACAAATGCTCCTATGTTTCCTGGTGTTTCAGATACCCACATGGAGGACAAAAGGTACATTTATATTTTTACTTGTGGGAATGTCCAAAGCTTTAAGAAACCATTTGAATATAAACCAAGAAACACTATTACATGTTGCTAAACTTGTCACTTTGCACAAAACATTGCCCAACAATTTTGGACATCTGCAGATCAGGAGAACTCTCTTTTGAAAAAACACAAACATTCCTTCTTTAGGAATGTGGGGAAAAGGACCGAAAGCCTGTCTCGCTTTAGAGACGGTGATTTATATTACTAAATGGAAAAACAATAACTGTATTTATTTTCTGGCTTCTTTAGATAGATTTTTTTTGGGGGAAGTTTAAAATTTCCAGTGCTTGGACATGACAGAAAGTAATTTTATTATTATCATTCACTGTTTTCACTCTCCATGTGTTTATACACCAGTATTGCATTTAATCATTAGTTACTAATAAACTCTGGCTCTCTCCAATAGTGTGTCTTTTGTCCTATCTCCCTCCCCTCTCTTCTGTTTCCCCTCACCCCCAACCGGTCGCAGCAGATGGCTGCCCCTCCCTGAGCCTGGTTCTGTCAGAGGTTTCTTCCTGTTAAAAGGGAGATTTTCCTTACCACGGTCACCAAGTGCTTTGCACACAGGGGGTCATCTGACTGTTGGGGTGCCTTACTTAAATGTGCCTTGTCATTGATTCTACAAGTCTCTGGAGCACCTTTCTTCCAAAAAATATTTCCTCATTTGACATTTTGAAGAAAGTTGGTAGAGTGTTGCCTAAAATCTTGGTCCAAAATCTGACATAGGTGTTCAGCATCAGGTGACTGCAAAGGCATTAGCATTTGGTTCACATCATTTTCATACTTGTCACAATGTTCAGTGACCGCTTGTGCCCTATGGATTAGGGCATTGTCATCCTGGCTGGAAGAGACCACTTCCATCAGGGAAATGATTCATCAAAGGACAAAGGTGATCACTCAGAATAACTTTGTATAGATTTGTAGTGATCCTTCCCTATAAGAGTATGAGAGGACACAAACCATGTCAGATAAGGGGCTATCGGTCATGCAAGTTTTCCTATAATAAGCTACTTGTCTCTATGTACAGTATACAGTAAGGTAGTTATATCTAATAAGGTTTGTATTTGGTATTTCTTTGGTTTTAACTGTTCAAAAAGGCCCATATTTTTTCACATAACACATTTGTAATTAACTTCTTGAAATCATGCCTATGATTATCATGACACTGATTTCATTTAGCCAGTCTTACTGCACATGCAATCTAAAGACCATTGTATTTCCAGCATAAAGAGTTTGTTTCAGAACAGACAGCAGAGAAAGGAGGGATGCCAGTTTTGTCAGTCACCTATTTTGATGGAGTGTGCAAGAGTAAAGGAAGAAATGAGAAGTAGAAATGAGAAAAAGAAGAGGGAACAAGCTAGACAAAGAGCCAGGATGCGTCCCAGGGGAGGGAACTGTAATCCTGGCCAGTAATTGCTAACTGGCTCCATACCTCCCCTGAGATACAAGGAGATAAACTGAGGAGACAGCAGGTTAAAACCAGTAACACAGTGCTCAGCTCTCCACAAGCAAATGAGAAACTGTGCAGTGCAACCCATCACTGTCCCCAGAGCTCTGCAGTACAGCCCTGGCAGTGTACCCAATCGAAGCCTCTCAGAAAGCAGCAAACAAAAGAAAAGATTAACAGCAAACTGCAGCAACTATGGACTGAGTTTGATTTCAGTAATGTAATGTGCTAGGACGGACAAAAAAAGAAAACAATCAGTCTGCTGACTACTAAACTACAGATTTATTTTCTGGTTTGCTGAGTAAATTTAATTTACAAATTCCCAGCTGGTGCATCAGACCTGTGAGAGTTAAATGGCTCCGGCTTACTGCATAACTTCCACAGTCTGAAGGTTGAGGTCATTAATTATCCTACAACCTCAGAATACAAACTGAGCTCATCTACACAGGTCTAGTCGCAGAGGCATGGATATCAGAATATTGCTGCAGTAATAAAAAGTTTGCTGTTATTATGGGACTCAACAGGAAAATGTGAAGCCTGTGTCTGCCATTTGAAACAGTCTATAGTAATCTCTTTAAAGGCTGATGTATACTATATTTGCAAAACTGCTGTTTAAACCCAATCAAAAATAATGTGTTTACTGAATACATGCTCACTCATATAAGGTTTTTAATTTATATGCATGCAGAATGGTGCTCCACCCATGAGAAGAGGCGGGGGTCTGCTGAAGGCTCTCCAGGTTAAAGCAAGGCTGGTATATATAAAAAATGTAGATAAATTATGCATGCTTCTGACAGACTGGTTGGACCAGAGCTACATTATATCGGGTGTAATTTCACAACACAGTGCAGTTTACAGTTTTAAGTCATTTGCTTGAATTTTGGCAGTTTTAAACTAGTTAATACATGCACACTGTAAACAATCTCAACTTATGCTTAATGAACATTCAATAACATTGGGATTCACTGGAAATTATCCATAAAAGATGTAACCACAGTGACATCACCCACTGATAAGTCAAGTTTCTTCTTGAAGCCTTGAGCTGAGCATTTTGGCCATCCACATCTTGGTGTTTTGAAACCAAGGATGAAATCAGCCACGCTCTATCATTTGTTGGAGGATGGTTTCTCCTAAGTAGTCTGAAAAATTTCCAGTGATGATTGAGCAGCAGGGCACTGCAGAGACTCTGTGCTAAGGCTGACCCTGTGCTCTGACCCTTCATAGTAAAATGCATATAGCATGTGTGTTGGTATCTGGAGAGGGACACAGGTAAAAATGTCACCCGCCTGTCCATACTGACAGTTTTAATTCTCTTTTTGTCGAAGAAGCAATCTTAGAGCAGTGGCACAGGGATACTTCAGTAAGAACTCATTATCAAAGTGATGTGGAATCTCACATGTCAGCGCATCTCCACAAGAGGTTTTACCCAATTAAATGATTCTGTTCATTAATTCAGCCAGCACCACAACACCAAGACATTTCCACTAACAGAAAATTTCCTTTTCAGATACCACTAATATGACACACCTCCAACTTTCATGGACATTTTCTCATGTTTAAGGACTAACTATGAGAAAATTGCTGTGAAAAATTCTATAGGTCAAGAAAATATGGCACAAAATATCCTCACTTTCTAGGAAATTATACAAGCGTAAAAGGCATTCTCTCTGAGCCCCGATCATCTTCATGAGCATTTAAATTAGATGTTTAAGGAGCTTGTTAGATTTCAGTCAGGCTCGCTGACATTAAAATCCATCCTTAAAATAAGGAAAACATTTGCATTTCCTCTCATACCTAAAACTGAAAAACTGCCCTACAAACAGTGACAATGATGATTGTTGCTTTTTTCAGCAATGACCTGGTTGGGACTGTGAGCCGAGTGATTTCCAGAGCTATGGTAACAATTGCTACTAAACTCTCATTAATTTAAATTTAAACCACCAAAAAAGGACTTTATTATGCTTGGCTCCAATGAAGGCTAACTTTCTTAACTTTACAGTCTCTTGATAGGAACGGAGGGCTAATTTGTATCATTTTATATCATGTTTATTTATATCTATAAGTATGTTTTTATTTATACTCACTGGCCACTTTATCAGGCCAGACTGCTTTGAGCTGATAGGAAGGCGACAGTAACTCAAATAACCACTCCTTGCAACCTAGGTATGCAGAAGAGCATCTCTGAACACACAACACATCGAACCTTGAAGCAGATGGGCTGCAGCAGCACAAGACCACACTCCAGGTGCCACTCCTGTCAGTAAAGAACAGGAAACTGAGGCTACAGTTCACACAGGCTCACTAAAAGTGGACAATAGAAGATTGGAAAAAGGTTGCCTGGTCCGATGAGGCTCAATTTCTGCTGCAATATTCAGATGGTAAGGTCAGAATTTGGCATAAACAACATATAAAAATTTAACCATCCTGGATGTATCAACAGTTCAGGCGGCTGGTGGTGTAATGGTGTGGGGGATATTTTCTTGGCACACTTTGGGCCCTTCAGTACGAACCGCGCATTGTTTAAACACCACAGCCTACCTGAGTATTGCTGCTGATCATGTCCATCCCTTTATGACCACAGTGTACCCATCTTCTGATGGCTGCTTCCAGTAAGATGAAGCACCACGTCACAAAGCTCAAATCTTCTCAAACTGGTTTCTTGAACGTGGCAATGAGTTCACTGCACTCAAATGGCCTCCACAGTCACCAGATCTTAATCCAACAGAGCACTTCTGGAATGTGGTGGAGCGGGAGATTTACATTGTGGATGTTCAGCTGACAAATCTGCAGCAACTGTGTGATGCTATTATGTCAATATGGATCAAAATCTTTGAGGAATGTTTCCAGCACCTTCTTGAATCTGTGTCATGAAGAATTAAGAAGTTCTGATGACAAAAGGCGGTCCAACCCGGTACTAGCAAGGTGTACCTCATGAAGTGTTGGTGAGTGCATGTGTTTTTATGCTCACTGACATAATTAATAAGGGGATCTAGAAAAAAGGGTTGTATAAGTCTTTGCATTACAACTTAATACCCAACATCAGTGTCTTTGTGATGCTCAGATTTCTATGGAAGCTTGTTTCTGCCACTGGAAAATAAAAAAAATCCACCACTGAAAAAAACATTTTTTGCCAGCCATAAGTCAAAATTTTGGGTTATTATCTCAAAATTTCAACTTAATAACTTGAAATTCCAAGTTATTTTCCCAGAAGTTTGAGATACTAACCTGAAATTTTGACTTATGGATGGCAAAAAAATGGTTTTTCCAGTGGCGGAAACAAGCTTCCATAGATTTCTCTACAGTTTCAGCTGTATGGTTCTTTTTCCCCTTTAATTATCTAAGAGGTAATTTCACAAAGTAGAAGTGGTTGTATATTAGCAATTACTTTTTATTAAATATTACATCAAAACAGACAATGCAAGCCAAAGCATTTGTAGTGTCTCACTGTTTCAAATTTCAAAATATTAAGTGAACACTGTATGTTAAATATTTGTACTGTTAGTGCCAAATTTTGCAAAGCCTCAGAAGAGATACAATGCACAAAGCATTTTTATATTTGCATTTTAAACTTAATGGAGTTTCTTATCGAAGCTTTTGATTTATTACATTAAACACTATTAAGAGAACAGCAGTATTAGTTTGACCTTGAAGGAATCCAGTTTATTGCTTTTGGACCAATATTCAGATTTATGATGTATTGATCCTGACTCTTGTTCGTTATGTACTTTCATCACATCTTTATATTCACATTAAGGAAAGTGTGCAGAAGCCTAGTATGAAAAGCACTTTATCAGGTCTTAAAACAGCATAGGCTACACTACTTATGCCAACCTCATTTCAGTGAACAAACAGACAAAGCAAGGGGACTGAGAGCCCAGGGCTTAAGAGCACAGCTGGTCAACTCCACACTGTCCAACTCTGCCATTGGCACAAAAACAATAGATGAAGTGAGAGACCTGGAAAAGACATTATAGAATGGATAGAGACAATGAGGGGAGATGTGATGGCTGAGACATTTATCATTGTTGCTCCAAAGATAAATACACAGTCATATACATACAACATGAAGTACACCACACCACAATACTGATTTGTTGTTGTTCAAAATCCCTTACCACTTGATCAATATCTTACACAGAGTTATAGTTTCCTGTGAGTGGACAGTGAAATAATTATACTCATCTGTAGAAGTAAATAAGACTCTTATTATCTGCTGTCCTCACCATCCTACTCCAGTATATAAATGACAGGTTCTAGGACCCTGGGATACACAGCACATTCCAGTTTACAGTTTGTGATGGTGCAGTGAATTCTACACTCATAATATGCATACACAGACACACACTGGCAACACACAGGCCTGGCAGGCTCTGTCTCATCCATATGCAAATGTAAGGTGGAGCAGGCGCAAAGAAGAGAGAGAAAATGAATGTGAGTAAGAGCAGCACGGGAGAAAGAGGGGAAAGAGGGGAAAGAGGGGAAAAGCACTGCATGCAGCGAAGAGGGCAAGAAAGACGACAGACTGCTCTTTTTACAGCATGAGGTGCTGCATTGTCAAAGCAGGCTGCAGGAATGTAAGCAACCATGATGCCAGATAAGAGATGCAGAGAGAGGAAGAAATGGATGGAGGAATGACAGCTGTCTTTCAGATGCACAAGAACGAGGAGATGGCAGGATGAGGAAGCCTCTGCTGCTGGACAGACGGCGAAGAGTGTGACAGCTCTGTGCTGCTGTGCTGTACCTTTAGCCAAAACTGTACTGACCCTGGTTGAGTGTACTCAGGCAGCCTGAGTTGCAGAGGGAGCGGACCGTCCCCGGCTCCCAGCAGCTCCGGCCCTTCATCCCACTCTGCAGGCCTGATCCCACTCCACGCTCCCTGAGACGCAGTGCTGCCCTCGGCCGCTACATAATCCCAGAGAGGGGTGGGCTGAAGCAGCGACTTTCCCTGTTCAGCATTGCAGTGTGCACACACTTACATGCATACTCATGCACATACTGTACACAATTACAATAATGTCAGGAGTGATGCGGGCACCCCTCTTGTATTTCCTATCTCCTCACTTATACTGCTTCCCTGTCTCTCAGAAACACTCATCCACTCTGCATACACACATTCACATAGCTCGGCACATTTACAATTCTCCTCCACATGCTCTCTCTGTGCAGTGCAGACTGGAGACGGAGGGAGGGAGTGAGTGAAGCAGAGAGGAGATAGGACTCGGCAGCCAGCAGTCATCTACACAACCAAAAGCAGAATACTTTGTTTCCTCTTTTCTGTTAACATTTGTCTGCTGCTTTGGTAGCTTGAGGGTAGTAACTCGGCAGCCAGCAGTCATCTACACAACCAAAAGCAGAATACTTTGTTTCCTCTTCTCTGTTAACATTTGTCTGCTGCTTTGGTAGCTTGAGGGTAGTAGTCAACAATTTCTGACCAGGCTAAATGGCAGAGATGGCATTAAGTAAAGACTGTTCTTAAATGAAGAGCATGTATGATCAGACATAAGGGGTAAAAAGATTTTTAGATTAACTGAGAGTGGTTCTGCTAGACCAAGGGCATAAGGTCAAAAACAACATCCCTCAATAAAAGGTCCATTTCCTCTTCTACTGATTGATGTATCCCTCCAGTGTTATCATCATTATCCTCTATCAGAATCTTTATAGTGCTCATCCACC
>VVAS01070963.1:1985-12388 GCA_015103295.1 Ptychochromis oligacanthus
AAAATAAATATAATTATTAGAAACAAATTTTTATTATTATTATTATTACCTATTATTTTTTTTTTTTTTTTTTTTTTTTTTTAACGTACCAATGCATCATAAAGCAACTGACCGTTATTTAGAGCTTGTTAACCCTCCTTAAAGAAGCCTTATAATGTGGTACCTGCTTTGCAGGAGTCTTGAGGTTAGCTGGAAGCTGGAGTTGGAAAGAAAAAGCAACATTGTACAGAAGGATAAATGGTTTGGGCTGACAGCTCAGCTTCTAGCTGAGCTCCTGTCACCTGCACAGGAAGAAGTTATCGAGGAAATATTGTAGCTCTATTAGTCTGAAGCTTTTCAGCAGGTTATTTCCACTGGTTCCTGTGGTGTTTTACACTGAGAGTGCATCTCTGTGTGACAGGTCACAACGGTGTCTTTGCAGAAAGCCGAACGGACACAAGTTTTCTTTGGACACTACAGGTGGCTCAACAACTGTATGCATTCATAATTGTAGTAGTGCTAGCGGTGTGACTTTGTGGATCAGAATATTGATTATCACTCAGTTCAGTCCAGACTGAAATATTTAAACAAGTACTGGATGGACTGTCACGAAACTGACTCCTGTGACATTTTTTGCCACGCCATAAAATATGGGCTACAGATGCACATCTCAGTGCTTTCAGTTATTACATGAAATATCCCTGAAAAGCTTTCCACTTTCATCCCGAGCTTTATTTTGTTTCTTATTAATATGAAAAACACGAGATGCTGGCATGCTTAACAGTGGCCCAGTGGCCTGTTTGCACCACATCGCACACTGTGCTCAGTGCACAATCTGCCTCACAGAAATGCTAGTATTGCTGCAGACATGAGAAACAAACCTTTGTTTCCTTTGTAGTAGCAAAAGGATTTGTGTAAGTGATTACATAAAGATGGGCTACTTCCAGGGTCTTGCTTGCTGCTTCACTGCCCTGGCTAACTGGGAGATTTGATAGAACTGAGCCACTGTTAATAAAATTAGTTTCACCTGTGCTTTTCCTGCTATGACAGATCAGCTAGGTAAAAGGACTCTTGAGAAGGCAGGTGAGTGCTAAATGAAAGGAAAACCCAACATGAGGTCTTGAGCCACCACATGCCGCCAGAACACTTCAATGCACATTAGCGTAAACTCTGTCTCTCTTAACTCTATTCGAGGAATGAAACTCCATTCTTCCAAAAGTTATTCACTCGTTTGGTGTTTTGATGACAATAAGTCAGACCAAAACTTCACACAGATGTTGAACTGGGTCGAGATCTTCTGACTGTAAAGGTCATAGCATATGAAGCCATTCATTTTTGTGCTCATCAAACCATTCACTGAGCCTTGTTACCTGTGGATGAGACCTCTCATCAGCATAGAAATGTTTCATTATAAGATAAAGGTGATCATTCAGAGCAACTTTAGATTTATTTGTAATGAGCCTTCCCTCTGAGGGGATACGTTGATGGTGACAATGCCAATAAAATGCCCCCACAGCCTAACAGAGTCACTGTTGGGCACTGGGCCCTGATTTTTCCTTTACATTTAAAAAAAAAATGCTTCTGTATCTTCTGTGTACAAAGTAACTTTACATTAACAGCTCCTAATTTTGTATTATTAAGGCATAAAAGGACAGGTCAACAGGATGTTAACTGTGTCAAACTGTGTGTCTATGTGTAACAGGGTAGACTGACCAGGGCCTCCTATGTCTTGCAGCCTGACAGCAGGCTTGCTGAGGCTGGGGTGGTTGCTGACCAGTCTGTACAAGGTAGGTTTGGCAGGACAGCCACCAAACCCTGTAGAAGTTCCCAGTATACTAGAGGGGGTAGCTGTCCCTGGCCTTGGACTATAGTTTGTCCCTTTTGCAAGTGGGACACTGGACTGCCATCACCCATGACTTTTATTAGCGCCTGACCGATACTGATACTGGTGATTTAAAAATCTGAAACTCGGATATATTGGCTGATTTATTTTTTTCTTCTTTCAGACATTAAGTATAAAGAGTTCCCTAACATTTGTAGGTATTTATTTACTTGTTTACGCTCTGCTCGATTCTACTTGGATCAGCTGGTGGTTGTGTTTGTGGAGTTCCAAAGACGTGTGTTTCCAACATATACGGTAAGCAACATGGACGTAGCTTCTGGGTCGGAAAAATGAAGCCAATGCAGAAGTACCTTAAACCTGCATTCTATCTGAAGGCCATCAGATGGCGATAGCTGTGGTTGCAAAAAGTCTTCCGGTCCTATATAGTCTATGGGAAAACAGCTTTTTGTCTTCAGCTCTGTAAACTCTTTACTGACGAGTTTATGGGCTCAGTCACTCATTTTGGGTCGTACTCAATAAAAAAACAAGTCTGTTTTTCAAAACGTGGTCATGCTGTTTCAAAATGGAGGATTATCTGTGGTATGAAACTGCATGTGGTTTCAGTCAGACCCTCTTTTGCCACATCTGTTTTTTGCAGCCAATGGGTGACATCACAGTAGCTACATCCATCTTTTATACAGTCTATGGTTGCCAGCAGGGAAGTTACAGAGTGCCCCCTGGTGCACAAACTATGCAACATCAACAGTAATAACGTGGTTGAAGAGTGTTTCTCCCATCTCTTCTTTACTTTTTAATTTTCATTTATTGCCCATGATAAATGCTGGTACCGATTAATATCGGCAGTTGGGTTCTATGAAATTGTTTTTTTTTTCAAATAGATAGATGATGATGAACAGAGAGGCTGCACAGATGCCTCCAGTATGAGGCTGGATCTAAGCATAACAGATGAACTTTAAAACCAGCTAAAGCCTTGTATGCCTACAAATCTGTCTCCTGATAACTCATAAAATAATCCATAACAAGTGGACCTTGAGTTGGGGCAGTTTTTAAATTTATTTTAAACTGCAGTTTGTGAGAAAGAAGCTTCTTGCTCTAAAAACATGTCTGCTCACTTAACTCATGGTTTCTGCCTACCCAGATAGTCAGTTTTATCTATTCTCAGATCTGAAGATTTCTGCCACTGACGACATGAGTTAGTTTGCAAATTAATATCACAAGGACAGTTTCTTCTTTTATTATTATTATCTGTAGAATGAGTTTGCACTACAACCACGTAGCAAATGTGACCTCAGTGATTTGGGTTAGCTGACTTTTATCTACTCCTAGAAAACAGAGTGTGTATTTTGAGTTTCTCTTGTTCCCTTTGGTGTCACAAGTTCAAGACTGAAGAACTTGTAACTCAAATGCAGCATTATTGCAGTTTCATTGATTTGGTACTAATTTCATGTTAATGTTATCTTGTCTTGTTTGACTTCCTATTCATTGCTTTTGAGGACAACCAGCTTCTGTTGTTGATGCCTCTTGGACTTCAAATCACATGGAGTAATGCCAGCAACGAGGAGGGGACAAGCAGCAGCGTCCTTTCTGTAATTAAAGCAGTGGGATATGTCAGAAGTGTGGCTCTGTCTTTGATTAACACTACTAAATGCAACTGGTAACACCTTGAAGTGTTATGCATGTGTAAACTGTAAACAAGCGGTAACAAATGATTAACAGTACGCTGAGTGTGAAGGGGTGAGGTGAGATGGGGTGACGGACAGCAGACATGGGTGAGTGAACACAGTGCATATAGACTGTCCCTTCCCCTTGGTGTAAAGTGCTGCTGATGCAGCAGACGTAGGCATACACACACATACACAGTCACACACTGCAGGGGTGGGATGCTATAATGTCACCCAAGGGGAGGATCCTCATCTCACAGTCTGCTGGCAAAGGCACTGCAGGGAGGGTGCACACACACACACACACTTACATGAGCTGTACACAAAGGCCTGCATGCACACTTTAACACACATACAGTCTTATCTATATTCTGTACAGTCTATTCATTTTTGGCCTTCTGTGAGGACGGTGTCTGTGTCTTTTGGAAAATAATCTTCTGCTTTGTTTCCGCCTTTTCATTGGACTTGACTGTGTTTTATTCTGTGTATGCAAGCATGCCTCTGTCTTTCTCTGCATTTCAGAGTGTGTTTCCCTGGCATTTTTTGGCCAACCAAAAAATAAAAAAACACAAATTTAAAAAAAAAAAATATATAGCCCGCAGTTACATTTTATTTACATTTTTAAGGTGTGAAAATTGCATGATACAGTACAACAATATTCCACCAATGCTTTCACACTTGAAGACAGACCCCAATGACTATAGTAGCTTACATGGGATTTATGGTCCCACACTGGTGTCCAGTTGTGTTGCTCTTTAGGCCCCAGTCAACCACAAAGCACCAAGTATTCCCTGACTGGTTGTGGGTGGTTGTTAGAGGTTGCTATCAGTCACTGCAAAATTGATTGCTAAGCCTCAGTCCCACAGGCCTATAGACTGGTCACTGACCCCATGGCACCACCAGTTGCCAAGTAGTTGTGTGAAGTTGTTTGCTGTCGCTAGTTAAAATTGGTCGCAAAGAGGTATACAGTATTGAACCGAAAACCTCCTTGCGATTGGTTTGGCTGCCATGGTTGCCCATAGTTTGTATGGAAGACACTGACTTGTCTGCAAACACTCGCCAGCTACTTGCTAAGCAGTTACGACACTGTGAAGAGTGCCACTGTGAAGGTATCAGCGATAAGGCACAACTTTTACTCTGAAGGCGAACAGTCTCCATTTCCTGTTTGCATCACACTTTTTCAAGTTTCGCTACCGCTCTGTGGTTAGTTAGAGAGTGTTTGGAGACAACTCTGCATCTCCCATGCAAACTATGGACAATCACAGCAATCTGCTATTGACCGAAGCAATCACAAGGATGCAGCATCCTCTTGCGACCAATTTCACCCAGCAACAGCCAGCAACTTCCAGCAACCACTTGCCAGCCAGTTGGGAAATACATATTTTTGCCTAGTAACCAGAGGTTGCCAGGGGGTCACCGACAACTCTCTAGACCTGTGTGACTGAAGCCGTAGCTATGCAGAGAAAAGGGATTATTGGCGTTTAACCAACACAGCAGCTGCAGTAATGAACTGGCATGAAACTGCCAAAAGGCCAACTGCATGTAGGCTAACAGTGATGACACTACGCATAGACAGAATACTAATTGGTTGAAGAGCTGGTTTGAAAAGGAAAGGAAACGTCTTCTCTGTAGCAGAGCCAAAGCTGCGGGTCTTGAAAACACTGACTTCACTAGGTAACTAGCTACTTTAGCTTCATTGTGTTAACAAGACAAGTAAAAGCATTAAATGTATCAAAATACTTGGTGACATTATTTTAGAAGTCCTTACCACAAACAGAGTGGAGTAGAGCTGCATGTGTTTGCTTTAGCCTAAAGTCATGCTAGTTGCTGCTTTGTGGAGAACCAAAATATCTGTTCGTGGTTTGTTCATAACTTGAGGCTGAATGAGGCTTTATTGGGGACGTGATAAAAAAGATAAACCACAAAGAGGTGATTGTTTGTTGGTTCTCTGATGTCACCCTGTGTGTACGTGTGTGTGTTTCTATGTGTTCTGTGTTTACGTGTGCATGCCTTTCAGAGCTGCAAGGCTACAAGGTTCACATGTGCAGGTGATGATGTGATGAGGTTTTGTGCTCTTCAGGGTGGTTGTTTGCTTCAGTGCAGTCAGGAGACAGATGGGATGGCCAGTGGA
Organism: Ptychochromis oligacanthus; assembly: GCA_015103295.1. NCBI lineage: Eukaryota > Metazoa > Chordata > Actinopteri > Cichliformes > Cichlidae > Ptychochromis > Ptychochromis oligacanthus. The sequence continues at coordinate 7,600 of VVAS01070963.1, forward strand.
TTGGTTTTCATCCATCACCAAAGACCTCAGGACATGTTACACCTTCTCATTTCTCTGTGTGTGACCGCCATTCCCCTGCTCATATCCTTTCTCTCTTTGTTTCTTTGGCTCCATTTACCAGTTTTTTTCACCTGCTCTCCAATCTACCTTTTTCTTTCCCTTTCCCTCACCGCCTCCTTTTCTTTCTCCATCCTCATCTTTTCTGCATTCCACTCTTCCTCCTCTTCTCCCTGTCTCACTTGTTCACATTTTTTTTTTTCAATTTGTCTGCTTTAAATTCCTCTCTATATTTGTTGTCTGTCTCTTTTGCTTCTCTTTGGCGACTTAGTTTCAGTTGCAGTTGGACCATGCACACGCGCAAACACGCACACAAAGACAGTCTGTCCTGCTTACAATTAAAGCGTACCTCCCTCTTCCCTTTTCCCAAGCAGGCTCATAATAGGAAATGGCCCTGTTATCTCGTCGGGTACCAGCATTATTAATATAAGCCACAGACAAACAAGGTGTGGGTACGTGCTCTCCTATGCCAGCTCTCTGATAAAATACAACGGCACAAGGCTAATATTTCATGGTCAAGCCTCTCCAACGTTTTTGTACTCATCAGTGTGGTAATGGGGCACAGAAAGGTGAAGAACAGATAAGTGAGACAGGAAAAGTGAGAAATGTGGGAAATGAAGTGAAGTGTAAATCTCTCCAGGGTCAAATATTAGTTCTTGAGTGTGATATGGTGTTTTTGGTTGTTGGTTGGATGGAGACATAGCTGGGTGTGGAGGGAAAAGACTCAAGAGACCAGACTCAAATTCACAATATATTAAATGGATGATTGCGTGAGTTGGACTTTATTTAGTTCCACTTTTTTCTTGCTGTATTTTGTGTTTTATGTGCTGTTATTTTGGGGTTAAAAAGAAGTATTGTATTCTATTACAGTCTTAGATGTGACTAACATGATGATCCATCCATCCATCCAAACATTTATGATTCACTGAGAATAGGGGTTTACTTTTTTAGTCTTCAAAATATAGAGAAAATGCCTAACACCATATTTGAGTGGCAAAGGAAATATATGCACCTATTGGAGTAGGTCTTTTACATCTACACAGACATTGCATTAGTTATATGGAGGTCAGTATGCATGTATTGCTTTTAAATGTGCGTCTTTAATTTGCTCTTAATTATTGGCTCTTGATTCTTGTTTTTTGTGTGTCACTGTAAGTTTTGGTTACTGAATAACTGTAATTGACAGACCATTTATTATTTCTACTGTGCATGCATTTTTTGAATGACGGGCATACAAAATACGGTTTTTCTTCTCCCTGCTCCATTTTGGTCATGCACTGTGTAAGGTTACAATACTGTGCAAAAGTCTCGACCCGTCCTTCATTTCTTTATATTTTGCTTCCAAGGAGCCAGACGTTCTTTGTAATTTTTAGAGTGGTCTTTAGCAGGCTTTCTGGAGGTCTTTCCAAAGGTTTCTTTGGACATTGACCGCTTTTGCACTCATTTTCAGTCCTTAAAAATGTGAGGAAACTGGACAAGTGGAGGACAAAAGAAGAAGCGGCAAATTTGAAATGTTTGGCTCAAATTGCCATCAGTAAAAAAGTGAAAATTTATAGCCATCTGTAAATTTCAGCCAGTGGTATTGAGGATCTTGTCAAAATTGATGGAATTATGAACGCAGAAAAGTACCGTCAGATTTTGATCCACCATGCAATACCATCTGGAAAGTGTCTGATTGGCAACAGTTTTATTTTCCACCTGGATAGAAAAACACACAATGGAACGCCATCAGTCATGGATTGGCCTCCCCAGAGCCCAGACATCAACATTATTGAAGCAGTGTGGGATCATCTTGACAGAGAACAGAACAAAAGGCAGCCAACATCCAAAGAAGAGCTTTGAATGTCCTTCGAGAAGCCTGGAGAAATATTCCTGAAGACGACTTAAAGAAATCAAAAGAAAGCTTGCCTAAGAGAGTTCACACTGTGGTGAAGAATTGAGTTGGTCATAGCAAACATTGACTTTCAAGCTGGTTAGAAATATACAAACGCTATTGCTTTTACCTTATATACTGTATTTCCATGTACATTTGTGCATGTTTCAATAAATCTCTGCACCTATTTCCCATTTTCCTGCAAAATATAAAGAAATGAGGGGTGGCTCAAGGCTTTTGCACAGTATTGTATGTGTTGATTGTTATTTTTTTCTGAGGTTATGTTGGAAGAAATAAAAAAAACAAATTAAGTAGAATGAAGTGATATCAAACAAAATGAAATATGAAACACAGAAAAGTAGATCTGGATACTTCCACAATGTCGTATATGGACAGAAATATGTGCCGCTAGAAACTGAATTTGAATCATTTATAATGCAGTTTACTGCACTGAATAAATGTAGTAAACTTAGCGGCAGAACAAAATTCATCCACTGGGCTAAAAGATAGATTGATATCAGGTCAATGGCGAGGACCTTAAGTTGGTCCTTGTCAACTGTCTGAGCTTTCCATGTTTTGTTTTGTTTTTCTTTACTGGACTGTGCCCCAATATACATTTATTCTCTTTAAACCGATAAAAAGTTTTATCACCAGGCAAAAAAAAGGGAAAACAAATCCTCCACATGCTTGCTGCCAAGCACTTAGCAGATGTGTTATACTGTTTGCGATCTGTCTGCTCCGTTGCTAACAATAAGTTCACACAGTTTATTTAAAAGATTGTCCCATCCACCCATCTGTCATAACTATCAGTCTACCATTCCTCTTTTGTCGAGTTGTTGCTAATTCAGCTAAAAAATTACTTTCTGTTCCTTTGAGAGTCAGCAGTGTAAAGACAGTGAGTTGGATTTCACATGAACCACTTTTTTTTTCCTTTTTAAATGCCTGTATGAAAAGGGATTCATTTAGAAGCAGGCTGAATTGTGACACAGCTGCTAACTTTGGTCATTTATGCTTGTGACGGAGATTTTGTACTACATGAAACAGATCAGGGATCAGATGACTGGACTAATATGACATATTGATTAAAGGACACATCTTGTAATTTTATTGATCTTTCCTTCAACAAAGAAGCAGCCCATATTTATGAGACTGCTTCTGTCACTGCCCAAGCAGTAGCAATAAGCAATAAAGGAAGCGATCTGTTTTGACTTATGTCTTGGCTCAGAGTATATAATTGTTTGAGGCTATTATCTGGCTGGTACAGAGAATATGAGCAGCTATCCATTTTTTCTCTGGAGATAGACTTAAGCCTGATTGCAAATGACTGTCTGTCAGGAGGGACTGTATTTGTTAATGGACTTGAGGGCATTATGTCACCAGAGAGAGCAGGGTGTGTGCGTACGTGTGTGTGTGTGTGTGGGGGGGGATGATAAAGAGCAAGACAAACATTGTTTGTGTTTTTGGGACTGAATGCAACATGAGAATTGCTAGAAAGTCTGAAAAGGATGCAATTAAAGCCATTAGTTCTTTTTTTTCCCCAGTGTTTTCTCTTGAAGAAATTGCTATTGATATCAAGTCATCCAGGGAATTTACTCTCTGCCTCCTTCTGTTTTTCCCACTCCATCCTCCTCCTCCTTTCCGTCTCATTCTCTTGTCACTGCTGAGCTCTTTGAATAGGCTGCTTGTGTGCCTCCGCTGGCTCCTGGTAAATATGCTTCACTATCCAGGATGAGACAATGGCAACGATAAGATGTAAAGGAAAGAAGAGAGAGGGGGGCAAAAAAAGAAAGATGCAGTCCTGAATGAATGAGTAAATAGAACTGGAGGAAAGATGTTGGAGCCAAGTGGAAGGACAAAGGGCTGATTGTTGCAGTAAACTGAGGGGCCTTTCAGTTCCTGGACAGTTGGTCCCTGATGTTTTTCTTAGATTCCCTGAAAAAAAGTTACAGGATTAGGTAGGTTCAGTTTAATTCCATAATGTAAAAGAAGAAAAGCCAGCAATGCATAGTTTTTTTTTTCTTTAATTGAATCGGTAACTACTGAAATGCAGCTATTGTCCCAAGTGCCAAGGGTACGACGAGTCAGTGAGCTCTTTCCTGCCTTTGATTCTGGTACCATCAGTTAAGAGAATCCTGGTTTACATTCCAGGGGCAGTGCTTCTTAACTCAAATTAAAATTCTGCGCAATACTGCTCTTTCTGTCATCGAACAGCTTGTAGTGGGGTTGGGCGATTTGCACCATAGTCCAATCGTTCCATCGTCCCCCTGTGGGATCGCTAATGACCGATGGCAGAGGAGAATAATGTGCACCCGCTGTCCACCCTCCATAATTGCAACGTTTAATAATTTCTTTTATTATGAAAATAACATTTTACATCGAAGAAAAGTTGACTTTTTGCTTGTATATTGTGTCAGCTATAGTTTTTAGAAAGGAAATCAGAGTCGGCAAAAACCAGTATCGGCAGGTCACACTCGGAGAAAAAAAACATTGCAAAATTGCAGTCGGTGTATTTCTAGTGCATGCACCCATCCAGATATGTCTGTGTTGCAAGCGTCTATTATATGTGGAGATGCAAAAAGACACTATAGTAAGGTAGGGTCAATTTATTATGCATCTAATAATAATAGTAATATTTTAATGCATCAATGAGGAAATGAGCTAAAAATCGCCTTGACTGGCAAGCTGTCTCTGCTCACTTTGACCGTCATCGATCCCCGACACCATCGTCCATCCGCACAATCCTAGTTTGTAGTTCAAATTTTAATGTTTGTATTTTTTTTCCAAAGTAATTAACAGTGATTGGCTTCATTATTAAATACCGTTAGGTTTTTTTTTTTTTATAGAATAATATGAAATGTG
>VVAS01070991.1:0-10359 GCA_015103295.1 Ptychochromis oligacanthus
TTTTTTGTCCATTGATCTTTTTTTGCCATTCAATTTTCCTCTGAGAAATACTTAAAAATCAATACAATAACCTCTGCCTGTGTCCGGTGAAAATGAAAATGTGCAGCCAGAGGTCCTCGTGGCCCCATTAAGTCTGGCTGATTAAGAAATCCAAGATGCATCCACTGTCTCAATGTCCTTCTGTAATTTCCTTTGTTTTGTCTTTTGTTCAAACAAAAAAAAAAATCTGTATCCTTTCTTCCATGAAACCAGAACCTTTTTATAATTTCACACTATTCCTGGATATGTCCCTCATCGTAGCCCTGTAAAAATTCAACCGGTTAAGCAAATTAAGTTAACTGGATGAGATGATGAAAATGAACAGAACTGCATACAAACAACTCCAATATTGACTGGGTATATTATTATTTTTGGCTCATCCAGGGAATGCAATTACTCGGCGGGTTTTGATTAGTCTCAGTCGTCCATCAGCGTCCTATCCATTGGTAGTCAAACCTCTTTGTTTAGATAAATAGATCTGTATTCATAGAAAAATAAGCATTGACCACACTGCTGGCTGTTCATTGCTAAGGCACTTGGCTGTTTTCAGTTCCTTCTCTTCTTCTTGCTTTTCTCTGTCGGGTCTCCATCTTAATGCGTCCACCCAGCTCATTCCAAACTTCGCAGCTGTCACAGTTCATGACTCTGTGTTTGATGATGCATTGAAGAGCTGGTGTGTTTCACCTCCACGCAGGTCTTTTGAGAGCAATATTATGAACATCAACGCCCACTACCACCACTACCACGCCGTCTCCCGCTAATTGTGGTGCCGAGTAGAAAAACCAAGCCTCAGTACTTTAAAAAATAAAATAAAATACTGTAGTAGCTGCTGCTGAAGTTTTGCCTCCAGGCAGAGATCTGTGATCAGCTACTCCTTGCCAAAAAACCAACCTATATGCCAGTAGTGGGGAAAATACAAAAACTGACCTCAGCTCGTTATCCAAGAATAAACATAGTGTGTAGTGTAGTCCCGCTCCCCCACAGGCTCCTCTCAAAGCCAACCTCTGTACAGAAGTCATTGTTACTGGATGATTCACCACCAGAGAGGGAGATGATGAAGAGACAAGAGAAGAGGGGTAGCAGGAAGAGGAGGAGGAGGAGGAGGGTGAGGGTGAGGAAGAGGAGTTAAAACTGTTAAAACTGGTAAGAGCGGTCCAGCACCTCCATGTAGTCTGGTGTGGTCCTAAGTCTGGCTCTCTGCTCTCCAACTCCCTGCTCACTCTGACTGCTACCACCTGCCGTAGAGCTCGTGGTAGTGACCACGAGCGTTTGGTCGGGTCTCGCATCCTGTTTGGAGTCTTGGTGATGGGGGTAGCGGGGTGGGGGCCTCGCGTACCTGTCTGGCAGATCTCGGAACTCAGGGGTGGGGAGTCTGAAGAGACAGTCCACCAATTCGACTTTAGGGGTGGGGCCCTGGCTGTCGATTACTGTGGGGCACAGGATGCCGTTCCCATGGAGGCCAGCGAGTGATCCCATGGCTCCTGTAACAGTGTTGATGGGTGAAGAAGACACCTCCAGAGCCCACTCCCTCTCCTTCTCTGCTGCAGAGCAGTAACCCCCTTCACACTCTTTTGAAGCTGCAAACGTCTGCTGCTGCTGTGGCCGCTGTTTCACCGCTGTGTCCTGCTCGTCTTTGTAGATGGGGTTGCTACACATATGTGAGGCTGCAGCAGGGTCAGGACCTTTAGATGCAGCCTCTGGGGGCAGGATGGTGTCATAGACGTGGTTGTGCTCGGGCGGAGGTAGAGGTGGCGTCTCTGGGATGCCGTGATGATGGTGGTGGTGGTGCGTCTGCTCAGTGAAGATCCCGCACTCCATCTGGATGCCAGCCAAATCCACCTCTCCCTGGCGACGGAACGGCAGCTTGTCCCTCCTCCTCAGGGCGTAGGCGATTAGTGCCGCAGCCGCGAAAAATGCAGAGACAAACAACACCAGCAGGCTGAGCACTAAGACCGAGAGAGGGATTGAATCCTTCCCCGGAGGGATCAGGGGACCCAGGCCTGAGCTGGGGTAGCCAACCGACACGCCTCTGTCTGCGGCTGTGGCAGTGGCTGTCTGCTCCTCCTGCTCCTGGTCCTCCTGAGGCTCCAGCTCAGGGCAGAGCAGCTCCATGGAGAGGGAGCGCAGGTCTACACCTTTGGTCTTTTCCGGGGAATGGCACACCACCTCTCCCACCACAACCACAGCACTGAGCCCCTCCAGCCAACGCTTCAGTGGAGCTGCTTCACAGTTGCACTCCCATGGGTTCTGCTGCAGGTCCACCTGAAGAAATACATAACAGCACAGCGTGTTGTCATTGTGTAGTAATAGTGTAATTACTGGTCCACCGTGCAGTAGATAATTTTTCTGACTTTGTGTTGAAGAATACGCCAGTAGCTCGGGCTCTTATTTAGATGACAACCAGAAAAATGCTGTTATATCTGCTATCTTTTCCAAGTAATAAGGTATGGAAAATGAGTTTTGCAGCATATATAATAGCCCTCTACAATGACCTGCATATTTTTTTTAAATATGCAGGTGGTGAATGCACAGATTATGTAAATATTGTCATTATAGGGTCATCAAAACATTACAGTGCTTACATTTACTGAATGATCGTGCCCAGGCTGGATATACCGTCAATATTCAACTTGTACCACCAAGTGTTCTCATAAAAAACGTTCACCTCGTGTGCTACAGCAGGTTATAGGAAATTTTTAGTTTCGAATAGAGGCCACTCAGAGTTTATATAAGTGCTTATTCATAAAACTCACCAGCAGGTTTTGTGTGACGAGCATGTGAGTGTATCACAGCACTTTGTTTTTAACAGGATGTGATGCAACTCTCCCCTGTGCTATAATCCAATAGGTATGCGTGCAAATCCATTTTCTCATTGCCAGCTATTGATTGTGCATCTTAAAACAAACTCAAATATTCACTTTGCCGCGCTCTGAAAAGCCTAAAGCAGATTATGCACGAAGGGAATCACTTACATCACGTTGTATTGTCTACAGAACTCATCTGTTCCATATCTTTAGCAATGACATTGGCAATGAAAGCTGATATTCTCTCTGTCACACTTCCAAGGAGCTCGCACAAATGTTGTCATGCTAATTCAGTTAGGCTATCTCCCTGGCTTGCAGAAATAGATGGATGCTTTCCGAGATGATTCAGCATTGCTGTTGTGGGAGCCATGATACGGCTACCTCCCCATGCCTCACACTGAACAACCGGATGCTCCTTCACTTTATTGAAGTTAGCCCACTGTGGGCTTTTGTGTGGCTTTCATAATGGCGTAATTGCAACTGGAGGGTGAACAGAAACTATGCTGCAGTTTTCACTCACTTCGAACATATTAAAAGTGGACTGAAAAGCGTCCACTGCATTGTTATGACGCATCTGGTCTCAAATGCAGCATGAATGAGCAAAGTGACATTTTAAAGAAACACTGCATGACCGAAGTGTCAGTTTGTTTTTGCTGTTTCATAACTTTCATAATGACAGTCTTACATCTGGTGGAAATTCTTGAAGCATTTTATTGTTTTCTTTCACGCAGATCCCAAGGGCTTTATCCCCTTCTCTTTTCAAAGCATCTGTCCAACACATCCAACACTGTTTACAATTTATACGCCTGGTCACCTAGTGTGCGATTTGCTGTCAACTTGTCAATCACAACTTGTGTTGTGACAGGAAATTATAGACCCTCAGTTAGCCCGGCAGGTGTGGGGAAAATACGAGCACATGATACCATTATGCATGTTTTGTAAACACAATGGCTTGGAGTAAGTTACGTATACTAAGTTAACAACGAACTGACCAAACCAGCATTCATTGCTTTGATCCAGCCTGTGATGCTACAGTGGAAACCCTCTTTTGTCAAAAATATATTCAGCCTGACTTAAATAAAGGAGTACTTTTTAGACTGAAACTGCCCTGCTTTAACCGCAGAAGAGCATATTTGCTCTTGTGGGTTTTTATCATTATGACAGAGAGCAAAGATCAAGCAATAATTGTCCAAAGTTTATTTGAGAGCTATAAAAAATTCGCATCAGGGGAGAAACTCAGAATGTTCTCAGTGAGCCGTGTGTCTTCTAATTGATCGCTTTGCCCAAACATCCTGTCAGTCATTAGAATTGCTCCAGTTAGTTCACAGAAATAGAGTCAATATAAGCAGGTTTTGGAAGTTCTGGTGCAGGGATTCTGCTGTAGTCTCTGGTGACGAGACGCCCCTGAGCTTCAGCTTGCCAAGCCTTCTCCATACTGATGAATGTGTTTCATTGTCTTTTGAATAATACACAGAGTGAACATGAAAAGAGTGAAGAAGATTCTGCAGCATATGCAAAATTGTATTTATTCTGAAAAATGTGTATATTGAAAATGTCTCTTTATAGGTACGGTGGTAGAATGTGAGTTGTTATACATATAGGGCCAAAGAATTATGCCAATGCATTCATAACAACTCATAACTCATAGATACCCTCCACTTAGACTTTTATATTTCATTGGTTTGTGGTATTGAGCGTCCTCACAGAGATTTTTTTATTCTATTTTTTGAAGAGTTATAATTTACTTTCATGGTGTACTTGCGCTCCCTTCGTAGACTTCTACCTCAGATAGTGATTTCCTATATTTCCCCGAGCGACTTCAACAACCCCTTGAGAAGGGGCATGAACTTGTTCTATCCAGCTGTTTGTGTTTCATGTAGGTGGAGAGAGAGTGTTAGTAATAGCATAGAGCAAAGAGCAAGAGTTTCTGGTCCATTGAGGCTACTGTCGGTGAAAAAATTGGCATCTCTGCCTCTGTGTGATTGCTGAACATCAGCGCAACATGGCAAGCTAGAAAGAAGCCCTTGATCTTTTATTCTGATGGAAAACAAACACTGTCTTTTAATGCTGCTGTATTAGATATTAGATTTTGAAATGTGCTGCAAACTGCTATTATGTGGACATGACGGACTAGTTTGCTGCTTGCAGAAAAATAAAATCTTACACAAAAAAAAAATGCACCAAGTAATGCAGGTTGTTCCATCAGTTCTTCCAAATACACTACACACCCTAGAAGAATCTTCTCGTCACAGCTGCTAAAGATAGTTATGGCTGTTTATTTGCTCTCCATATGTGAACATATTATGGAAAGATTCTCACTTTGAAACGCATGGTCCCAGTGTTTAAAAATATTAATAACAGAGATGCACTGATTGTAATTTTCTTATTTTCTTTTCTTTTAGTTAATGTGGTAATGTTTTTACCACATTAAGTGAATATCAATCAAACATTATCAAGTAATCAAATATAATATTATGTAACACTGTAGCAATAAGTATGATACTAATTATCTCATAGTTTCAACCTACACATAATTTAATACAAGTGGCTATTAACACTACATTACTCTTCTCATAATAGTAAGACAGTTCTGCCTTTATTTTATAAGAAATTTCATCTTACAGTCAATGTGCATGAATGGCATTTAATACTAAATCAGAGTACTTAGACAATCAGTGAGACCAAAGTCTTTTGTCTTTTGCACTCAAAAAGAAATATCTTTTCAGAAAACTGCTTCTAATAATTCAAGAGACTTTCTCATTTATTCTTAAAACACCCTCGTTGCACAATTTCAGCTGAAATACTGGTTTATATTACAAGAAAATATTACCTGTTTTGGCTTCATAAACATGTGTTAATAAGATTCTATATTGACTATTCCTGTTTACTTTAACATTGTGTTCAGTTATGTCAATCTATTACAGTAAAACAGTTCAAAATGCTCTAAATATGAAGCTAAAGCTACATGGGAGCTACTCAACAAGCCTGGAAGCAGCTAGCATAGCTCTGTCCAAAGATAAGCAAATCCACCTCCTACCACCTCTAAATCTCTCTAACACTTTACATCTTGTTTCTTTAATCCATACAGAACCCAAGTGTAAAAGCAACAAATGGCCATTTTACAGTTGTTATCGCCAGACAGAGACAGACTAGCTGTTTGTTTTCATATAAGTGAAACATGGCCATGGGCAAGTTTTTTCATTACAGCTGGCAATGACAGGAAAGTGGCGCTCTGTTGCACAACATGTTTTTTGCCTTTACTGAGAAAGACATATGTGTTTCTGAACTGCATATATATGGTTTCTGGCATTCACTCAGATACTGAGTCACCTAAGTCGAGTTTCTTTGGTTTAAGGTTCATCTGCTGTCACGCTGCCATTATTTTCTAGTTAAGAAATCATGCACACCATATACACCAGTTTTAATTTTCTCCTTGGTGTCAGGCTAATGTTATTGTTTTTTTTTTTAAATTACACTGACATCAGCAGGGTATTTTCATATCAGTGTATATAAGTGGGTGTAACTGTATAATCCTGCTCTTGATGGTGACAATGACTCTAAGCTATACATGCTGCTGTTTTATGATTAACAAAATGGACTGCTTTTTACTGCGGGCTGTGAGTTAAACCCCGTTTCCATCTGCGTTACCCTTTGATTTTTCCCGTGCAAACTCTGGCTCCAAAAGCACACGCCGGCGCCCAGAAATCCCTCGTCCCGAGCTTCAAACAGGCCAGCAGTAAGTCAACAGGTGATATCATTGTCACATTATTTTATGCCGTCTACGTGCAGCCTTAATGTGGCTTTGTCAGAGTAATAACAACCCTGGTAAATGAATGTATTCAATTACTGTGGCACAGATTTGGAGGACTACAATGGTGATACCGCTGAGCTTTATGAATACAGTCCACTGTGTGCTTCCATTTAGTCAATGCTTTAATGCTCTTGGACATCAGAGGTGTGTAACAGCACAAAAAACATAATACACTTCTACATGGCTCCTCCAGATCCATGAGCCACTGTTGTCCCTTCCCCGAGCAAAGATTTAGAAACAGCCTCTGAACTGCCAGCCTCACCCACACTACCTAGGATCAGGAATTTTGCATGGAGCAAAGAAAAATGGAAATTCACAATGACATTCAGGCTAATCTACACCCACCTTACCTCATTCTACTTGGGCTGTCTAAGAAAAGCCTGGTACACTAAATTTGCTGAAGTGAGAGGAGGCAGGATGAAAAAATGTAACACCTCGGGTTCTGTCCTTATTGGTGCACTGTGTATAGCTACCAGCCGCATAAAGCTGCAGTCAAATGTGCGAGGTAAGCTCTCACAAAAGCTGGATTTACCACATAACAGTAGTTTATACAGTCTATTTACTGAAAGGTGCTTTAATTATAAGCATTCACAAAAAACTTGAGAGGTTCAGCTTTCTCCAGTTTAGCTCCTGATTTATTAAGACCACTTATGCAAATCAAGTCAATTGCAATTTTCCAATTAGAATACCTGAGGCGCAACCACAGTCCCACATGCCACAGCAGAACCCACAAAACAACAGACGCTACAGATGACAGAGAAAACTGCAGCTGTGCCAGAGGCCAGGAGACCAGGGGCTGCCAGAAGTTTTTAAATGTGGCCATGGCTTGATCCAAGATTTCTGCTTGTTTTGCTTATTTCATCAAGCTGTGATAATATAATGTGTCTTGGCAATCTATTAGTTCTTTTAATCTCGTCGGCTGACATTTGAAATAAATATGCTCTGTATAATTATGCACATTTTTGTTTAGCAAATCAACGGGGGTGATCCAATTCAATAATCTCTATTTTTCACCCGGCAACTGTCACTCAGCAAAATGCATGTTATTTGGCCTAAATTAGCTGAAAGCCTCATGCCAGGTATCTGACTCATTTGCACACACAGAGGTTAGCAGACCAGAATTGTGTTTTCAAGCATCCACCTGCACTTACACCACCGCAACCATTCAGTAAATACAGTTAGTAATGTAGTAATTTACGGGTTTACACTAACCTGTACCAGTCCGGTGAGGTGTTCGAGCACGCCCTCCATAGGAAGCTGCAGGAGGTGATTGTTTCTTAGGTTGAGGCGAGCCAGATTAACTCTGGAGAAAACACCAAGAGGGAGACTCCGCAGCAGGTTGGCATTAAGGAACAACAACTGGAGGGACGGCATAGAGTCGAAAGTGCCGGGATCGACTTCACGGATCTCGTTGTACTCAAAATAAAGGTACCTATAAACAGGAGAGAAGACGGCAGTGTCACAGAGTTTACAAGTGAAGAGTCTATGGGTATGTCGTCTTCAAAACTCTAGCTGCATCTCGTTATTTTGTGATACCGTATACTGTTTGAAACGCAAAGAATAAGGTCACTGCTTTTCCTTTCTTAACTCTGTATAAATTACTCATTCCTTTTATGCATTTTCATACATTTAACTTCAAGTATGCTCTGCACCCCTGCATGACAAACACATAAATGAATATTCATGTCACAGAGTCACACCAGAAATTGGATTTCATCTTCTCATTCCCTGTTCGCAGCCTATAAACTGATCACTATCAAATAAAATTGTGTAATTTTGCACTGATGACTACTTACACTAGCCTTTGCATGCGTGATTATCTTGTTAGATCAAATTAAAGAAACTTTTTTTAAATAACAGAAATATGTGTGACAGCTGGAGACTTTTCTGTGCTTGCCAGTCATCCGGTACACTTCCACTGCTAAAGCTATTTGACAGATCCAGTTTAAATGACTTGTGCAGCTCTCTCACCATTAAGTCGCTAACAAAGGCTAACGAGAGGTTAAGAGGTAGACATTTTGAAAAGTCCAGAGAGGATTTTTATTATTGATTAATAGTCAGATAAATGGGTGTGTAGATTTTTTCTGAAGCCTGTCTTTAAATATAGAAATAGTGGAACTGAAAACTAAAAGATGTTGTGGATATGAAGGGTTTTCATTCTTTAGATATCAGAGCATGCATGTTGATCTGCTGTCTTGATCAGTGTTTAATGACTGACTTTTGATATAGATTATTAACCAAGGAATTATCTTATTATGATGATGATACACAAATGCATCACTCTGACAACGTGTTTTTATTTTAAGCTTTTGTCCCCAAAAAAACAAAAAAAACCCCACAAATTCCTGGCATCATCCAGACGTCTCACCGCCTTATCAACACCTCTGTATGCAAATACAAAAAAACATTAATTTTCACGTTGTCACTCACACCTAAACTGAAGCATGGTATCAGGCAGCGTGACTAACAAATGACACTTCTGGAAGAGAATGGGCACCTTTCATTTCAATCAAACTCTGGCATAATGTTAATCAAAATGTTCTGCTCTGTGCCATGCCAGTATTACAGTGAAATTAATTTCCACATACTTATAAACAAATGTCTAAATACCTAAGCTGAAATGTGGTTTTAATTAATATGTATGTCTGAAGTGAGTAAAAGGAAATGCCATGAGTGATCCAAAAGTACCTTACCTTAGATTCTGCAGTCCTAGAAACATGTGGGGGCTAAGTCTCTCCAGATTGTTTCCATTCAGGTAGAGGCTCCTCAGGCTCGTCAGGCTGGAAAATGCACCCTCCTGAAGGTATGAGATGCGGTTGTTCCCCAGGTGAAGCAGGTCGAGGCTGGAGAAATTCCAGAAGTCTGTGCGATAGATTCTCTGGATTAAATTTCCACTCAGGTAGAGCTTGCGGCCGTTGAGAGGCCGAGGTGTGAGCTGGGACACATTGAGGAAGCCATTCTCTTTGCAGTTGACGGTGAGACCCAGGTCTGTGATGTGCAGGTTGCAAGTGCAGCCCAGGGGACAGATAATGGGGATGGGGGGTCGTGTCTGGTAACCAGCCACTGGGGGATTCTGGTTGGGCATCAGGCTGCGTGGTGTGGGGGACGTTCTCGAGGGTCGAGGCCTTTTAGTCGGCCTTGGGTGCCTGTCCCTGTCTTTACGCTCTGCAGAGGAAGAGGATGATGAAGTGGAAGAAGTATGAGTGTTCTGGCGGGAGCCGTGCACCATGGAGGAGGGTTTAGTTGGCCTGACTCGCCCAGGATGGTGTTTAGTGTTAGGGGGCAAATGCTGGGGTTGTGATCCTGCTGATGGACCACTCCCGGCTGCTTGCAGCTCTTTATCTGGCAGGTCAGCACACAGTTCTTTGCGGGGGATTTCCCTCAGGTCTTTACCGTGAAGGTGGAAGGGATACTCGCATGTAACATCCCCAACTACCGCCGTGTAGGGGATCTGACCCAGCCACTGCTGTAGCTGCACTGCCTCACAGCCACAGTTCCAGGGATTCTCCTCCAGCTGTATCTCCATCAGGGAGCGGCCAACGTACTCCAGGGTCCCAGCATATGCCAGGCTCTTCAGACGGTTTCCCCGCAGGTCCAGATGAGTCAGAGACACAGATCTGGTACAGGAGGAGGAGGGAAATAGTTTGCTAGTTTAGATGAAAGGACACTGTTATAGTAAAATAAAATTCACACATTCCATTGCAG
>VVAS01071002.1:0-10921 GCA_015103295.1 Ptychochromis oligacanthus
AGTTTTTGTTAATATTATACTCAAAATTTGTGATGCTGTTCTCCCTCATTTTCCCAGCATGAATTTTTGAAATATTCAGATTTATGTACGGCAGCCAAAGATTGTTTTGGGAGCAGAGAAAGACGTTTTAATTCAATTTAAGTCCCCTCACGGCCCAGCAAGAAGTTTTCTGGCCAAGAACATAGAATGTGTGCTGGGTGCCATTAAACACATACACAAAACTAATTACAATACACACCTGAAATTTTGCAGAATTCCTATTAAGACATGTGTCTTTCCCTTGGGTTTTTTTTTCATGATGACTTGGTCAGGTGGGGAGCTCTTTTTTTGTTTTTGAATTTGATGAACTGAGATGGAATGATCCCTCTGTAACACTAAAATACAGCTTACTTTTTTTATCTTATTTATTTTTTTGTCATGGTTAAGAGTTGTAAAAAAAGAACGAAGTGAACTTATGAATGAACACAGTTTATTTTGCTATTGCACTGCCCTGTATAGTACCCATAATTCAATCATTCACAGTGCAGGTAGGTTGGAATTATTATGTTAATGTAATTGAAAAACCTACGGCCATAACCCCGAGGTTAATGGCATCATCAAAAGCTAATTGGGGTCAGGAGTTATCAAACCTGGGGTCCAATCAATGACACAGGACTGCAGGAGGTCAGAGCTATTGTGACTGAAAAAAAAATTCAGGCAATTTGAGTTTGCTTTTCACAAGAAGCATATGTGATGTGTACGTTTCCTTGGAAGAAAGAGATCTCAGAAAAGGTGGTTACAATGTACTCTCTAAGGGTTTAGATATTAAATAAAATTTATAAAGAGAGGGACAGTTAGAGTACTGGGGCTACTCTCCCCAGATGCTGGGATAACTAAGATGATTTTAAAGACAGATTAAATACATTTTTGAGAAGAACACTGCATGCTGATATGAAGACACCATCTCAAAGGTGCAATATTTGTGACTTTTGGCCCGTTTTGCTGTCTCTGGACCTGCTGTTCTATCAACAGTTTGCACTCATGAAGGGTAAAATGAACTCTCAACTTTGTCAAGTATTTCACAGGTTAATATCAGGATGGCTGCCCATCAGCTAAAGCATAGTGGAAGTTGGGTGATGCAGCAGGACAATAAACTTTGAACTAAATCTACCACAGTATGACTTCAAAGAAATTCCATCTTTTGAAGTGGTTCAGTCAGGGCGCTAACCTTAACCTGAAGTAGATGCCGTGGAATTACCTCGAGAGCCATTCACAACAGACATTCAAGTATATCGCTGAGCTGAAGCAATTCTGTAAGGAAGAATGATCCACAGCTTTTGTTGAATGTTGTGCAAGCATTTTAAAAAAGGTATGTACCAAGGTATGTGCTGATTGGGGCATTTTCCCTTTTGAACAAACTATTAGTTACTTTATGCATCTTTGTCATTTTTGTACTGTAACTTAACAATACCAGTATACTGCATATATACATTTAGTATGCATCCATGGATACAATCAGGCTGCTTAAGTGCTGTACTTAATCAATCCCAAATTGCTGGATGCCACATTATGATATTCTTAGAGCGCGATCAGTGGAGTATTAGTACTCTTCAGTAATGACACCTTTGGGGACGTTCTTGGTGTTTAAAATGAATGCACCAACAAACCTTCTCCTGCAGACTAAATGCTGTCAATGAGCTCGGAGGCAGGCCACACAGCCTGATCCATGCTGGTCAATATCCTGCTTTCAGCAGAGCCCAGCAGACTTGGTCTAACCACTGAGAGGGCTATTATTCAGAAGAGCCTTGGAGGACAATAACTGCAACCGATAGCTCTTCCAGCTGTTGCATCTTCATAAATCATTCACTGTTTACAGCTATTTAGAGTGGATGGTGATGGAAAGCTTTGCAAGATGTGAAAAAAGTAGCATACCTTCCTGATGCTGCCTCATACTTTAAATCATAATCTGAAAGAGCCTTTGGGTTAGAAGAGTTAAAATGGCCGGACAACTCCTCATATCAGTATGATCCTCTCTGATCACGATCTTTAACATTTGATTTGTCATTATATATCCTCTGAATCAAATATCTGGCTTATATTATGTAGCCACAAAAGCGAAGTATTTAAGAGCAGAAGCTGGTTTCTGGATATCTACTGACCTACTTTCTTCTCCTGTTATCCTGCTGAGAGATGTCAGACACACTTTGTGAGAAATGCTCACAATTAATCCTTTTGGTGTGCATGTGTCCGTGCGTTTTCACAAGGGTCAGGTTAACAGTGGCGATGTGCATTAGCGGGTTCTGTGTGTGCTGCCCACTGACGTTTTCATGTTACTACAAAAAAAAAATTCTGTGTGACGGTAACACTTTTTAAAAACCTGCGAGAGTAGAATATGACAATACGAGTGGGGGAACCATCAGTGCTAGTCAGTATGTGTGTCGTGTCTCTTACTGCGACTGTCTGACAATACATGCCACAAACTATGGGGTTGTCACTGGCTACACTCTAGACTGAGGTCAGACACAAGGTCATCTTTGCATAATGTCTACAATTTATGTCATTATTTGCTTTTAGGCTTGTGCAGACTAGAAGCTGAGCAGACAGACAGTGTGATTTATACAGAAGTTGCAGCATCGCTGTGATGAATTTTTCCTACACAGCCTCCCTGTGTGAAACACATTGCATGGAGGAGAAACTGAATAGGATATACTTACGAGACTGAGGAAGTCACTTGGATGAGTGACGAAACGTTTCTCCCACAGAAAACGCTACGTCCAGATGAACAGAATCAACCTTCTGGGAGGATATACTTACATTATGCTTCAACAGCAGAAGCGAACCCAAACCTAAGTCATATCCATACTAATTCTGGCCACATTTCAAATAAATTCAGCAAAGAGGGTGTGTTTTTTGTTAATAATTATGATTAAGTTGTTCAGTATTAATGCAGTTACCTGGGTACTTTTAATATAAAAATACTTGGGGTCAAACAAGATTGTTTGAACTCAAATGTTTTCACCAACATCATCTGCTCTAAGTGGCTTATTGGTGTTCTATGAGTATTTAATCCACCTTCCACATTATCCACAATTTTGTTTTCAAGGTTTTGCAGCAGCACAAGACTACTTTCTATCATCACCTGAGGTAAATAGTACTTAAAGAACAGTGATTTTAATTAACAGGATAGAAAACAAGAGAACTAAAAGTTAGGTTTACAAGAAATTCTAAAAGACACTTTGCTCTTAAATCAAAGTCTTACTGAAAACACACCACAATCATCTGTGTAGATCACAGAACTACCACAGGGTATGTACCTTTCATCTTGACTACACTTTTTGCCCCACACTCTTGATAAAAGGAAAGAAACCATCTAACTGTCTAAAAATGAGAAAGTAAAATCAGGCTTTCTGCTATCTAAGCTGAGGCTACAGGCCTTTAATAGATCCCCCCACAGTAAATTCAAACCTTGGCTGGTAAATGGACTCAATATATGAGAAGAAAGGTGGATAAAAACATTGTGTTTTGGAAGAGGAGGTCTAGGATATCTTTTAAATTGTCACATTATTAAAATACACCTGTGAATCTCAGCTGTAATTACTGTTTTTACATTGTGCTGTGAGAAAAGAAGGATAGGTGCCTTGAAGAAGAAGCAAAAGTGAATTTGCTTTCTTTTTCTGCCACCTTTTAGAAATGACTGAAAAACAGGAATCTGCCACACACAATGAGACAATTTAGCATCTGGAGTGCTGTTAAAATACAATTTAAAGTCACAAAAGCCGGTACAGTAAAATGAGAAGTAACATTTGAACAGTCTCATTTATGCATTCAAAATTGAAAAGTGAAGATCCAGAAACTTATGGAAATAGTGGATGGAATATGTATTTTAACAACCAAGTAATAAAAAGTACGTCATCTTTTTGTATCCTTGGTTGGTGTTTATCCAGTGGTATGTTCAAGTGAATCTGGTAGAAAATAAATGAAATAAAGATGGATGAAGGATGAAAGGTATCACAAAAGGCGAAGCAAACAGAAAACCAGACAAATACCGTACAACACATTTTAAAAACAGGAACGTCGGACTCAGAGGAGCTTTACTGTAATCTTTGCAGTGTATCACTTCTTTTTAATATTCATGTTAACGATAACACAGCCTAAGCAAAAACATTTAGGGAAACAAATAGCCATTACTGAATGATATCTTTGCTCTAGTGTTACTAAACATCGGGCTATTTTGCTTTTTTTTGCCAATCTCAGGACTCTAGTATCTAATTTCATTCTAATCTAATGGATTTGTAAATGCAATAATCAAAGTAACTCTTCTTGTATCTCTCTATAATATAATTGTTTGTGTTATTTTTTTCCTGTGTCTTCAGCCCATCTTATCTTGTAATCCTCTTATGAGTGTTTTCTTCCACCATGAAGTTATCAAAACAAAAGCCCTCAATTTCCTCACCATTTAATAGGACACATCCCAGAAGAATGCGCCGAACATTTTCTTCCAGCTGATATGAAAACGCATGAAAGAATTCTAATGACTACAAGGTTCAACTATCAGGGGCTTGACACTGATGTAGTGGTGGGGGCAAATATGAAACATTAAAACTAGTGATAGAGGGACTGTGCATGAGCAAATAACAGTGAGGCAAAAAGCACTCCTAAAAACACAGTCCAAACTGAAATCATGCCAATAACTGGAAAATGAATTTACTTGAAGAGGTGTTATGAACCTATTTTGTTTCCTGGGGTCACAGCTTTAGGGGGCCACGGGCCGTTTTTCCTTAGACTTCTATATAAATGACACTTTGCTGTCAGAAGAGCTGTTGGCCATTTGCAAAAGTACAGGTGTAATGCTACAGTCACAGCAAGGAAAACTGTAGTTCGAGGCCACGGCACGACCAGAATTATTGCAGCCGAGTGCAATGAACTTCCAACCTCACTGCCTTTGCGACCACTTGCAGTCAGCTGCCGTCTAAAAAAGCAACTTTGGTACATCAAGATGGCAATAAAAGGGCAATAAGACAGACTCAGTCTGCCATCAGTTTGCGATTGAATGGGGTCGAGTTGACAATTTCATGCAATCTGTTTGTAATAATATGGCGATTAACTGTGATAAACCGGCCAAAATTGCAAATCTGTTGCCATCTACATACACAGAAATTCACAGTAAATTCACATTCAGTACATTCAGAATCTACCCAGAACCTCTAGTGACTTAGTTGCTTCAGGATGGCGATTTAACTGCAGAATGACATAGGCTCTCAGAAACCTTGCTTTTATATAGGAATATAACCAGAATACAACCAGTTGAGTCAATGGCAATTATGTGCAAACCTTCACCAATCTGTGTGAGAGTGAATGCAGTGAGTCCAAGTTGGAACGTCATTGTTTGGAGACAGGTTGCCTCTCAGAGTGGTCGCGCAAAGGTTGAGCACACAACAGCCTCAACCTCTGGGCAACCACTTTTTAGAGCTGAAGGGTAGGTCCATCCTTTATATGCAGTCTATGAGTATAACCCAAACAGCTGGCTTTTTTGTTAGCATCTCTTGACAGCACATATTTGAAAAATAAATGGGCACAATACACATAATTTCAGAAATAGTAAGACCAGTGTGGATTTGAGTCAGATTCTCATTCAAATGTTTGTACTGTTTGTACTGTTTGAGGTTTGTTACCAGCAGACAGCTCTTACAAAGGCACGACTATACTGGGGTTACAGTACATAATCAATGTTATTTTCCCTTGTTATCGTCAGGCCAGCTGACCAATCAGGACTTAAACAGACAGGAAATAAAGTGACAACATTTTTAGACTGTGGGTGAAAACAGGTGCTGTACAGCATGTGGAAAAAGACATAAAGCATGTAAATCTATTGTTATAGACCCTTAAAATAATATTCTTAAACTTTAAATGACAATAATATGGGCTCTTCAAAGCCACTACATCTAGAATCCGAAACTTTTTTGTTTGGCACAAAATAAAAAAGTCGGACCCCAGGTATACTGAATCTTGGGGGGGACACTGAGATGAACAGATTTGAACCAGTACTGATTGGTATTATTATGTTTTGTTGTTGTTGTCTTTTACAAACATTAAAAACCATGTGTAGGACATATAATCACATAAATATCCCATACACGGTTATATTCCGGACATAAAATAAGCATGCGTGTTTTTATGGCAAATGTTGTTTGTGCCAACACTACAGGGACACTGAATCACTAAACATGAGCCTGCAAGGAAAAAAAACAGAAAACTGAAAAAGAGACAAACAACATTAATTACTAAAATTTCTGTTTAGCATGTGTCATACCTCTGGGAGTCCAGCAGATCCCTGGGTCTGATGATGGCCTTGACCAGGGCGTCCGGCCGCACCGACTTCTGAGGCGATGTCTTGGGGCTGGAGTCTGACTCTCCGCTCTCCTCGTCCCCCATGGCTTTAACATAGCTGCTGCTCCGCATCCGACGGCAAGGTATCTCATCATCCTTCCCACCTCCAGGATAACCCCCCCACTCATCCTGGGGCACCTTGTAGAGAGGGGGAGCAACAAAGACACATAATGGTTAGAGTTCAGAGATATGCAGTATGTTAATTCAATGCTAGTTTATTAACTGTAAAAATGGACTTTTTGTTGGCACTTGGGAGCAGAGCAACAAGCTGTAAATGCAACATTAATATGGTATCAACTCATAAAGCTGTTATCGTGAACCTGCTAGTAGACAGTAATTATTTGGAAACATGTTCAGGCCACTTGATGAATGTGTTACTATGTTTTTAGCTCTGTTTTGTCCCCCATTTTCTCCTTTAGCTGCTAACTGCTGATAGCTGCTAACATTTTCTGCTGAGAGATTTTAAAATGCTCTGTAAAGCTGACATAAACCACAGACCTGTCATTGAAATTACCCCTTTTATGTAATTGCTCATTATTTCATTCACTATTAATAGAACATATTTAGTATTGCAACTTCAACACCCTTTACTCTCGGTGTAACCCCCTCCTCCATTGGCATGACTGCTTTACAAATAATTGCTTTACTGATTAGAGAAAGTTTACTTCTGATACTAGTATAGTAGCTTTCCATTCTATTCATTCATTATGTAAAATAAAAAAAAATAAATAAATCAATAACGAAGGACTGAGGTTTTTCTCAGAGGAACAAGTCAAATACTCGCAAGTCAAAATTTCTATCACTATGAGACTAAAACCTGATTTGCAAAAGGCATAACTAAACATTCCAAAACAACAATAAAGGAAAACAGCCAGAAACACAATTGTGAGCACTCCGCAGGGTCAGTATGTAACACCCTCTTTGGTAAATATCAGCTTGTAAACACTTTTTGAAGCCATTTAAGTCTTTCAAATCTTGTCTGTAAGATTTTCATTTCAGTCTTCCGGCATTTGCTTTCAGATTCTTGCGCCATTGTTTGAGGTCTATTAACCGATTTTTTTTTATTGTTTATGCCAAGGGACGTTGAAGCCCATGGCAAAATCTGATGTTTGCTTCCAAAATTCACTGGTACTTAATTAAATCCATTCTTTACCAGCGAAAGGTTCCAAATGCTAATAGCTGCAACACAACCCCAAAGCGTGATCCATCCACTCCCCTGCTTACCAGTTGGACCTCAAGTCACACAGGCGTAGAGACCTGGTGGGTGACCATCTGGCAATCACTGGTTGTGAAATGAGTGTTCCTCAACTGGTTGCCAAGTGGTTGCTGGCAGTCACAAGGTGAAACTGGTTGCAAAGACCTATATAGTGCTGCACCGAAAACCTCCTTGCGACTGCTTTGGCACCTAGCAGATTGCTGCAGTTGCCCATAGTTTGCACGAAAGGCATCGATTTGTCTGCAAACGCCTGCTAACTACACTCACTATTACTACTAACTACTACTTTTCAAGTTTTGCTGCTGCTCAGCTAGTAGTTAGAGTGCTTGCAGATAAGTGGGTGTCTTCCATGCAAACTACAGATGACCACTGCAGTCTGCTAGCCGTCTGCATTTGCGACTTCCCACAGAGACTGCCAGGAACTTCCAGCAATCACTCGCAACCATTCAGAGAGCACACATTTTTCCCTCATAATTGGTCTCTGACCCTCCCTCTCAGTGGTCTCTGACTGGTCTCTATGCCTCAGTGAGTGGGGCCTTAGAGAGGTGTTCTGCCATGAAATTCTGCACTGCTTTTCTGCCTTCATCATTCCACAGAATTTCTGATGTGAATTTTGTAGTTGCAGGAAAGATTTTCTTCCTGTGACTATTCTTTAAAAGTCATATTTGTGGAGGTTTCACTGAACAGTAAATTGCACCTCTACTCAAGTCTGCTGAAACTTTTGATTTGCCTTTAGCAATCCCACAAGAGGTGTCTGACACTTGCCATTCTTTAAAATCACATTACAAACTGAATATGCAGCTACCCAAACACAATTCGCTACCTTCTTTTAGTCTTTTTCTGCAGGTTGTTGATTGTTGGAACAACGTTTGTGGAGTAAGAATATTTCCAAATTTGCATGATCTCACCTTTCCTTATGACTGTGAACAAGCCATAGCATTAAACCAATCAAGGTCTGAGATTTTTTACTCACCTAACTATTCACAGTAACAGAAATCCTGACCTGGGTGCCTCACCTTTTGCATATAAATTTACAATTTAAAACACTGAAGCCATAAAAGCAGTGTTATAATATTTTCCAGCGATGAAGCAATGTGCAGTTTGATAGACACTTGAATTGAACCCCCTACCTCTGGTGCAGTTTGTTCCATCGATTGAGCTATGCAGAACCTTTTGCTTGATGAGTCAACACACATTAAAGCCTTCACACAGCTTGCACAGCTGTGTAGTGTTTTAGCATTTCTGCAGTTTGGCCAAGTTACAAACTGCTCAAAACCTTGACTGAAACTCGCCTGTAAATTTGGCTGGGCTGTTGATCATAATTACTGGTGGAAGTAAAGCTTGAAACTAGAGAAAAGGAGCTGTCCTTGTTCGCTCTGCTGTAACCATTGGATGTGGAAGCCTGCCATCAAAACAAGCCAGGCAGTGTATATGTTGCAATTTTCTTCCACTCATTAAACCAGGTAATTGAGTATCCACGTCAGAATCACCATTATCCCATTCAGAGTGAGAGCACTCACTGCCTGTCTTTACTGCATACGCAGTGAACATTTTAGACTGAACAAGCAACATCACGATGGTCTCTAATGCTGAATGTGGAGCGAACAGGAAGACAAGCAGAGCGTGTTGCATACAGGCTCTCTGGCAGCACAGTAATTGGAGGTTAATGCACTTTGATATTAGTCATACATGCTTTGCTCAGACAGGCTGTTTTGTTATTTGAATCCACTTCAAGCAGAACACATGTAACTGTTACCATGTAACTGTATTATGAGTACAGATGATGTGGAGCAAAATTAGTTTCTGAATCATTATCATAATGCAAAGGAAAGCTGTGACTCCATTATGGTACATGCCGTTACACAATACACAGAAAAGTTATTATATGACTCTGATAGGTTTCTGTATTGAAGACGGTGGTGTAGCTTATTAAAATCTGCTGGGCTGCCTTCACCCACTGATATAATGAACCAGTGATGATTGTTCACAAGCTCATTACACATATTTCCACTCTTTCTGATACACTCTCTCTTTCATACACACATTTTTCTTTTTTTAAACAACACAACAGAACTGAATTACTGTGGTAATAACAGCTGAGTCAGGGCCTTAGCCTCTCTTACAAACACACAGATGTAGATACCCTCCACCGTGACACAAAAGCACAAATTCCTCTTGCTCTGATTTCCATGTTTTCTATTTTGCTTTTTGGATTAACCTTGTTGCACTCTGCTACTTGTCTGTGATCGTTAGGAGCTTAGCTAGCCAAGCTTTTCCATGATCAACAATCTGCACTCATATAATATGACACCGTCACTCATCAGTAAACTCTGTGTGGAAGCTGAACAATTCTGCTGCTATCTGTCACTTTGACATCCTTGCGGAGTTGTTCTTTAAGTTCTATTAAGTTAAATCTGAGTTGTGGCCATATTTCTTTGATTTCATAGTAACTCTGGCCCCATTACAGTCAAGAAGAGTTTTAAAATGTCCCCCAAATCACAACTGAAATTCAGGACAAATGCTTGTTTATTCTCATAATATTAATTATGTGTTTTCCTCTGCCAATCAGTGACAGATTCAGCAATGAACTTGGTGGCAGCTGACTGATAGTGGCAAATGTCAGGAGGAGATAGGCTGCATCCAAATGTCATTAATGCGTCAGATACATAACTGTAATTATTTTCTGATACAAATGTCATCAGTTGGAAAAATAGCAAGTAAAATGTGAATATCATTCAAAAGGGTATATGCTACAAATAAAACCATCAGTTTTCTACTGGAAAAACATGACGAGTATCAAGAATTCATCAGTGGCATAAAAGATACCCTTTCGCTGTATTTATATTCTGGAAAAGAAATGACTTCCCACTGACACTAGTCCCCCAGCATTAATGTCTGCCCATCCACAGCAGCTAAACTAGCAAGTGTCAAAACATCCTGAACAATGGAGCAATTACGGTACGATCACGATTCACTCGTTAGAGAATGCTGAATCAAAGCAGCCTTACATTCCTGGCTGCACTATGTGAATCTCCCACTCCACCAAAGATGCTCTATTGGACTGAGATCTGGTGACTGTGGAGGCCATTTGAGTACAGTGAACTCATGGTCATGTTCAAAAAACCTGTTTGTGATGATCTGAGATTTGTGACATGGTGCGTTATCCTGCTGGAAGCAGCTATCAGAAGATAGTACACTGTGGTAATAAAAAGGCATAAACCCCTCAGGCAGGCTGTGGGGTTTAAGCGATGCTCAGTTGGTATTAAGGGGCCCAAAGTGTGCCAAGAAAATATCCCCCACACCAGTACACCACCACCAGCAGCTTGAACTGTTGATACA
>VVAS01071068.1:0-10978 GCA_015103295.1 Ptychochromis oligacanthus
TAGATGGAGGTAAAATGTGCAGAACAAAATGTTTGTGATTCCAGAAAAAAAGAAGAAAGTCTGGTTGAATAGTGGCAACAAAAGCCTTGTTTCTGTGATGTTTCCTGCAGCTATTATCATGATTATGCATGAAAAGAAATAGCAGAGGAATTGCAGCCATGGACTGGAGCCTGATTCAGTAGGTATTATTAGTGTATAGTCTACCAACATCAGACTTGATGTAGTAAAGAAAGACCAGTCTTTACTTCCCTAAAATACTGTTCAGCACAGTGTTTAACTACCAAGATAACCAACCAGTCTTTCAGTCATTAGGTAATATTGTAATATTGTTTATGTCATTTAAATAACATTTAAATGACATAAATTGTCTAAAAGCCACATATTAAAGGATGTGTAAAAATCAATGTGGGGTGACACATTTAACAGTGCTAGTCATCTATATTCTATCCTTCTGAAGCACAATCTTTGGTCTTATGCTCACTTTCCAAAATATATATAACATTTCTTTTCAGTTTTGTTTGTCATTGGTTAAATCAGGATGTTTTGAGCAGAACAGGGACAAGAGGGACATTTGAGAGGTGGGAAGGGACTATTCAAGTGGCTGCAGTTGATGCGAAGCATCAATCTTTCATATGCTTTGAGGCCACTTCAAATCAATTTCACCCCAGCCGCTTCCAGGCTAATCATGTGGCAGAGGGCAGGCAATGTGCCAAGTCTGTCTGGATAGAGGAAAAGACAGACAGACACAGAGGCAAACAGACACCCAGTCACACAGACAGATAAGCAGATAGACAGACAAACATCCCAAACCTGCACTGGGCCAGATATGGAGGAGGTTGATCTGAAATGACAGGCAGTCAACCATTTCTGCCTCAACAATATTTGCACTCTGTTTTGGTATACAAATTTATTCCACTATCTAGTCTGGTGTATTCTGAATATTGGAAAACTTCTGTTCCAGGCCCAAGGAAGAAGTACCCATAAATATATCAGGTGAATGGTTTTAAATATCTGCCAAAATACAATGATCTGTTGTATTAGCATAAAAAAAGTACAGTTACTGACGTAAAACAACTGAAAAGCTTGTTATAAATGCAAAGCATTTTCACACACAGGTGGAATGGTTCATTATGTGTAATCCCAACAGCTCTTAGCTCATAAGTGGTGCATGCATATGCAGGGGTGACTCACAAGGCTGGACACTACCCATGCTGTGCTGTTGAGTTAGTGGTGCATATGTACACTGAGCACGCTGGCTTTGTTTATTCTATTGACTTATTTGTTCTGTCCATTGACTGTGTTCCCCGTAGCCAAGCCTCGCTTTTCTCCCTTTAAATCACCACCTCCTAATTATCTGTCACATTTTCTCCTATCCCATGCCAAAGACACACAATGGCCAATAATGACCCCGTAGACAGCATCTATCAGGCGCTCCGCCATTGATTCCTTTCTCTCTTTTTTTCTCTCGCTCTCATTTTCTCACTGTTTCCTCTCTGGCTTGCATAGTCTTCGTCCTCCTGTCTTGTTCGGCCGTTTCCCTCCCCTCCACTCACTTTGCTTCTCTGTCCCTCTGTGTCGGCCTCTAACAACTCTACAGGCCTAATGCTGGATGCCTGAAAGAGAAGGACATCATCCTAATGTATTGTTTTATGGAAATGTTGCTCGTCTTTCTTTTCCTTTGTATGCAATCAATAAAACTATGTCAACATCATTTTGTCAAAAGGGGTCAAAAATTGTGTCTGCAAATACACTCAGATACATATTAGAGCTGTGTGTGGCAGTATAAGTTTAAGTCAAAAGTTGCCACATTAAAGTCTGGAAAAGTGCCTCAAGTAGAAGCTGTTTAACTGCTGTCACTGGCTGACTGAACAGACAGCGGGGAGTCAAAGTGGGTGACGGGCCAATGTTTGGCCAGAATGGACTCCTATATGACAGTAATGTGGTTGGAGTGTTAGCTGCCTGAGGGCTGGAGAGAAACTCGTTCCCCTCCCACAGTTTCAGCTGGCATCTGTCCCCCTTGTATGCCTCACCCACAGCCACCACCCCTCACCCCTCATTCACTCTCTCCCGCCTCTGAAAGCTTCACCCTGCCGAGAGCGCAGGAGCTCAGGTCATTACAGCAAACTGTCACAGCTAACTGTCACATGGCCCAGGATGCTAGCGTCACTGTCCTCATGTCCTGACGAGCTAGGCTTGTTCCCAGTGCAAACATAGCATTCATCTTCTCACCCACCCCACTGACACACTGAGCACCAGTCTGAGAGAAGTCAACTTATTTAAGTAGTGCACGGTGAAAGGCCGAGAAGAGCAAGTTACTGCTACTGTTATCTAGAAAGTCATGCACATATTTTGGATTTCATTTAGAGTCCCTTTTTGGTAATCTCACTTGTGGATTTCTGCTTCCACTTGAACTGAGATTAGTGACTATTAAGACAACTTCAAAATCCACGCTGCACAACTGTACTCCTGTCTTTACAGGAGTAAAGACAAATTATGTCTCTAAAAAGATATAATTTAAACCCCACATTGTGGCAAACCTTAGAAATAAACTGTTATTTCTTCAGATACAGTTAAGCTTTTAAAACATGATTTAGCAAATGAAAGTGACTCAAAAATTTCAATACTCAGGTTAGTTCTTGGGAAGTCCAAGTTGTTTAAATCTTCTCTGACTACAGCTTTCCAGTTCCATCCAAAGCTATTCTCGATTCAGAAACCTCCCTCCCACGCTATGTGTTTGGGTGAATTTGAGTCATTGTCGGTGGCTGTTCGGAAAAAAAAAACAAAAAAAAAAAACCACTGCTGGAAAGTAATGCCTGACAGCCTGAACCAGGAAGAGAGAAGTGTTGTTTTATTACCAGAGGGGTAATAACAGAGCAGATAGCATCTATCAGCAGGGTGCTGAGAAGAGGCAGAAGATAAACTGTGGAGCACCTGAGCACAGATGATGCTCGACACTTCAGAGGAAAAGAGGCTAGGGCCGCTGACAGGGTTAGTGACGTGCCCCCCACCCATCACATCGGCGGCGGATGCATCAGAAAGGGAAGAGTGGAAAATATCAAACAAACGCTAAACTGAGCAACAACTGCTGGTGTCTGTACAGTATGCATGTGTTTATAAGGCCTGGCATGAAAACACTGCTTGAAATGTGAAATCCTTTTGACAATAATTGTGTGCTCTGAATTTTACATTGAGCATATGTGTCCAGGGTTTATGTACAAGTTTCATACAGAATGTGCCCTGTGTGTGTGCATGTGTGTGTATGTGTGTGTGTCCCTGGGGCCCTCTCCCTGTGTGAGTCAGTCTAGTTGCTGTAATCACTCTGCTCACTACCTTCCACTCCAAACCTGATTTGGCCAGATTGTTTCATTTTCTTTTTCCTGGCTCCTGCCCCCAATCCTCCCTGTCTCTGCTTCCAACCTATCTTTTTACCCTCTTTTTCTGTCCTGTCTCTTCATCCTTTTCTCAAACACCCCCCTCCCCACTCTACCCCTCTGCATACATCCTGCCTTTCTTTTCCTCCTTCCACCAATTTTTTTCCCACTTCCCTTCTCTCCCCCCCCCTCCCTTCGTGGTAATGGCAGCTGATTGATGGAGTTTGTTTTGCTTTAATTACACTGCAGGTGAGTGGCCAGGGCTGTTCACGCTAGTGAAGCAGAAAACTCACCTTGGTTAGGTTAGAAATTGGATTCCCCAAAGTGGAAACCTTGTACAATGGTAGGGTCTTAAAACTATTGCATTTTATTACTGTTTTTTTTTTCTCATTTCTTCTGTGTCTTACAAGCTTATTAGACATATAAACTCTACATTGTCTTCTAAAAAACAAACAAACAAAAATGCAAGATTTCTAAGATCTAAGTTATGATTTAACTTTTTCTTTTGCTTAGCATTTCCTTTATCATCACATTTTTCAGCTCAATATGAGCTACCAGAGTTTGGTGACTTTTGGACTTGGTTTAGCTGTGTTATTTTGTTATTTTTCTTGCTTGGTCTGTTTTCCCACTCCTGTAATCTACCCCACCCTGTTGTTTCAAGTGTGTGCATATCTAGGGTGCATTTCATTACTCTAATATTGCTTCCTTCACTTGCATCTCTTTCTTGTGCCTTACCGCCTCCCTGCACTGATGTGAGAGAGAGGTGCGAGGATGGAGGAGCTGAAGCTCTAAAATGAGAAATCCTTGCTTCCACAGCATCAACTTAAGCAAGGTCACTTATTTATGATGCTGCAAAGCTTGTTTTACATCGGTTGCATGGTCGGTGTAAATGATTATGATTTCATAGACTATTTATTTGTTGCATAATTGTTAGCGGCACAATTAAACACAACGTAGCTGCCTAAGCTGTGGATGTGTGCATGTCGAAATTTAAAATAAAAAAAATAATAAAAACAACTGTCAGTTTGTGATGCTTTGCTAGCAAATTATTATTTATATTCTATTGTGTTTGATTCATACATAAGCATGATCACACATTATACTGCACCTCACAATGTAACATATATTATACATCAACACTACAGATTAAGTATTTTGAGAAAAAACTGTGTCAGGTGTATACACTCCATGGTCACATGTGGAGATGCACAGTATATCCATCAAACCACTTGATAAAACAAATATTTTGCATAGGATCCCCCTGTGTTTCTTTGCTCGTAACCACAGGAGGCTAGCAGCAATGTGGCAACCAGCCAGAGACTGTGGAATGTCAGTGAAATTCAGCAACTTGTACTGATGACAGTTGAAATAACGCTAGTGATGCTTAGTTGGTGGGTCCTGAGTTAAGTTGTGAGAAGAGAGATTGAAGTGACTACCAAGCGGAGCCTGCAGTGTCCAATAGTGGCAAATCATCAGCTAAGCAATGCGAAGTGAGCAAATCGCTTTGCATTGAAGGGGCATTAAAACCTCATATCGTAATGTGAAATGGCTATATATGATACAATATGACAAAAAGTGTTTATTTTTAAAATCAAAACCAGTTATATAAAATATTTTCTGTGTTTAAATAAGAATAATAAAATAAACAGTGCAATATATGAATAGATCAGCACTGTGTGCAGGCATGTGGACGGTGGTGCTTCTCTCTCACTGCTGAGAGTTTCTGAGGAGTAATGTTATTAGCATGTAGCTGCAGCCATTGTAATGTGCATTCCAGCAGGGACAATTAAGTTACTGAAATCAGCTGTAAAGAGTCCAACATTCATAATAAAAAGTATCCAAATGTCGTCCACTGAGCAAATGTTATGCTCACTGCCACAGACGAAGAAATATGAACCTGGAGCCTTATGGGGATATTCCTCTGCCTCTCCTCTTCAGATGGTCTACAGTAAAGGCTAGTTACTTACCAATTATAAGACAGCAGAAGCAAGGAATTGGAAAGATAATGTTTGCAGAGAAAATAAACTGTACTGTTTTTTTACCAATAAAATGCAATCAATTTAACTTTCTTAGTCAATATTTTGTATAATCAATATTATGACTGTGTTTGTGTTTCATATCTTTTATTCACTAGTATTGAATATATTAATCAAATTCTGAACAGACAAGTATTTTGTTTTCCTTACAACCTGCCAGTCTCCTTTTTTTGTCTGCATTTGTGTCCTTTTTTGAACCGTGCACAGTAATAGCAGCATATTTTGACACAGAAATGTACCTGCACTTCTGCCATTAAAACAGCATCTCTTCCATGCAGGGCAATAGTTGTGGCTTTGTGGCTGCTGGAGGTGCAACACATCTCTTTCAAATCACACAGGCTCTTTTCACTTGTTCTGAATTTATTTCCCTGCATTCTGTGCTGAACTTTTCATCTGCTACTATTAAATACTCATTCAATTAAAAATTAAAAAAGGGGACTTTTTGCTCATTTAAATGCATGGACAATACCTGCAAATAATGTCATACATAAATGGAACACCACTTTAGCTCAGACATTAAAGTCATAGATGCATTATTGATCAGGAGCTTATTTATTCTCGTATAGCTGATTGGTTAATAAAATATCAGCTGATATGCCTTTTAAATGACTACATCCAGTCACACTGAGTGTGTTGTAAAAAGCTCCTCTGGGCTGATGTTTTGTTTAAACGTTTCAGGCTTAGTCTCTCATTTGATTTATCCGTATGCCATGAATTGTGTATATTCAGTATGCCCTGAGGGATTTAGTGCTCCCAGCAGAATCTTTTGTGAGCAGCTTAGATCCTTTAAGGAGTTCCCTTGAGAGCAGAAACTTTCCCATCATTTGTAATAAATGCTATAACTCTTTGACAGTAAGTGTCCGTTGGAACTGCTTGTCAATTGTACGGGCTTTCCCCTTCTGGTAATTAAGTGCAGATATTCATCATTTAGCAGAAGGAATGCAATGTGTGTCTTCAGTCTTAATTTTTAGGATCCTTAAAGAAGTGAAGTGCATGTCCAAAGAATAACATAGCAACATTTTTTAACCTTAATTAATGAAAAGCAAGTGGCAAACGGTACATTTGCTGCTCCCACTCCAACTGCAGTTGGATTGCAGCTAGTGTTTTAATAATCCTAAGACCTGTAGCCCCATCACTAACCATTAAAAAAACTAATGAACCCTAATGACACTGTGGACAGCCTCTCTGTAACTGTCTAAGATAAAGTTAGTATTATATCTCTAACTTATGAAGTTAAAGTCATATTCTAAATTTAAATAACTTAGCTGAGATACGTGTTGCCTACCTCCCTGAAACTAAAGAGATATTGCCTGTAGATGGCCTTCTATACCAAATGCAGGCTGTTTTGATCTAACTTAATGGTGGTTTCCACAGCAACAAAAGTCCACATAAGGTGAACTTGGCATGGTATCATAAATTCATAAATCACCTCAAATTAAAATTTTCACCTAGGAGACAGTCTGAGTCCTGTGTCAGACTATTATCTTAAAGGTTTTTTTCTTGTGCTGTTTAATTTGATATAGGCAACAAACCTACTTCAATATGATTAGGACAAGCTAATGGCATGGGTTTAAATACACCCCAATGTAACTAAATGTTGCAAAGCCTTATTTGTGTGTCCTCTGGAATTTGCCTGCTTAACCAGGCTTACTTTCTATTTATCAGTAATCTGAATGGATGGTACTGCAACTCCTGGCTAACTAGTAGATACAGTATGGTGCCTACTAGCTATACCTGTGTGACTGATTACAACTGATAACTGACATTAAATGGACTGATAGCATTTGAAGCAGGATAAAAAAGGACTACATTGACAAGAGAGCTTCAATACACATCAGCAGCAAATGCAGCACTTTATCTACCTGAAAAAAATAGAAGGCAAATACCAGCCTTCCACTTTAGCAGCTCTTAACTAACTTCTCTAACAGCAAAAGTCACCCCAAGTCTAGACAGTTCTACCTTCCTTAAAACCCCTCTTTAAGGAAACATCTGGCCCACTGATTGTTACTTGCTCTTCCAGCTATCCTTCTACCTTACAGGACACAGAGCACTTACTGAGCAATTTCCTGCCCTCTGTGTCTCAGTGCTGCAGCATGTCAGAACCATGGACAGATCCAGTGGCTGACAGACTGAGGAAAAAGATTACTCTGGCAATGTCAATACTTCAGTGTCACAGCTTGTTAACATTATTTATATTGCTCATTTAAAATGACTGTTTGCAACTTACCCTCAGCTACAACTGATTTTGCTTTGGGGAATGAAAAGATGCACGCACTAACCTTTTTCTTCCATAACACGACAATTGTATAGTTATAAATTCAACACATCATGCAAACCACCACTGCACCACTAATTATTGCTTGCCCTAATGAACCGATATGTAGTTGATGTTCATATTGCATGAGCAGTGAATGGCTTGGTTTACTTAAAGCCGGTGGTTACCAAAGTAATTATCATTCTATTCGCATTGCTGTGTTGCATTTGTGCTGTTCAAATTACTGAACAAATCCTGAAGTAATCAGCCATTAACAGACTCCGATTCAGTATTTAAGCACAAAGGCTAAATTTACAGCTAAAACTGACAGAAGAATACAAAAAAAATTACAAAAACCAAAATGAAAAAAAAGAGAGAGAGACTTTGTCTAGAAGTGTGAGATGAATATATAATATTGTGTAGCTAAAAGAGAGGAGTTCAGAGCAACAGGAGGAGGAATGCTCTCATATTATCAAATTCTTATATACTCATTCAGTCTTTCCTCTTACTCAAACTAATTATGCAGTGCTAGAGCAGACTATGCTAACTTTGGCAGGTAGAAATTTGATGAAGAAAAATTTGATGTGAGTTTTTAAAGGTTTAAAATCCTAAAAACAAAACAAAACAATTCAAGAATATAAAGAACCACATATTATACAGGGATGTTTACTGATTTGATACATAAAAATAGATCATAGTTATTTCTATATAGAAACAGGGCATTATATACCTTCTTCTTCTTCTACCTTTTTCTTTTTCCTCACAGTCCACTCCCTGTGAGGTGGTCATCTCATTCACTTCTTTCTTATTCGCATTATTCCATCTGCTCTCACCCCTTTTTTGTCCATTTGTCAGAAAAATGGATCATCAGGGAAATTCAAACAACCTGGAAGTCTTCCACACTGTTGCCATCTGCATTGTACATGCATGAATGCATATCTGCATCCAATACACACACGTTAATGTAGACCACACTCTTCACATAAGTTTATCTTTAAAACATAACAGAATGTGCTGTTGAAGATTGTGTTTATATATTTTAAGAGTTTTGTTTAACACTGATGTAAAAAGAGCACATTTCATTTCACATCAGTTTTTTTTTTCAACATTTGCCACAAGTGATGATCTGTATCACAATATGAAAAAGAAAATTTCTTAGGATCCTAGGATAATTTTTTTTTTTTTTTAGAATTCCTTTAGTACAATTTATTATAACATCTGCCTATTAATTACTTCACTGTTATTTGAGATTTGAAAATGTGGTGAAATTGCCAAAAACACCAATAACAAGGCGTGCCCCAAATTTCAGAGATTTTAAACAAAACTCTGAGCTTAGTCAAATTTTCAAGAGAAAACAAATACAAACACTTAAGTTGTTATTCAGACAGTTCCTCACAGTTTACAACTTCCAACAAAGATCTGCTGTGTTTTCCATAGTCTTTTGTGCACACAGATGTCTTGCACAATGAGCGCATGTCTCAAGAAAAAAGGTTAAACAGTCTAGCAAGAATGTCACCTTATTTGCAGATTATCAGAGTTGTCATGATGCGTGCCCTTTTGGATAGCAATATTGCATGTTTCTGTCCCAGAAATTATTTTGGTGAGTACAATGTTATCATGACCCATAGATATTATGGTCAAAGGAACAAAAACAGTGCCCAAGTTGTAATCAACTGGAATTATTTACGATTATCAGGCTGTTGGAGGCAGTCGCAACTTTAGATGGCCAGCGACTCTTCAATGTAAACATACCAGTGTGACCAATGTAAATTTGTCAGAATACACAACAAAGGACAAATATAAAAGTCACCTTTCTTTTCCTTTGATAGATGCTTAAACAACCTTCTTACGCTGCCAGCCATTGCAGTAGGCTGGAATGAACCACAAACTGATACTAACTAACTGATGAAACAACTCATAAAACATCAAACAAGCAAACCCCAAGGACTAGAAACATGCCGGCAGAAAAGATACCTCGTAAATCTAAATAAACCTTTATTAAGATGAGATAAGAAATACTTTATTTATCCAGATTTGGGAATTTCTTTTGTTACAGTAGTTTAAAAAATACATTTAAACACAGCAAACAAATAACAAATTAAATAAAATACTTGAGCCACCCCTCATTTCTTTATATTTTGCTTCAAAGTCCTGTCAAGAAGCCATTATTAAGGAAGTGAAACAGGGAGAAAAGGCTGAGGTATGCCAAATTACACAAGAACTGGAGTAAAAAATCAGTGGCAACAGGTCTCAACAGGTCTTAAGGAGTGATCCAAATGTCCAATTGGTAACGCCTTCATTTTTTGGCATGACAATGATCCCAAACACAGTGCCAATCCAGTAAAAGCATACCTGCATAGAAAAACACACAATGGAACACTATCAGTCACACACTGGCCTCCCAGAGCCCGGACCTCAACATCCAAAGAAGAGCTTTGAATGTCCTTTAAGAAGCCTGGAGAACAATTCCTGAAGACTACTTAAAGAAATACAAGAAAGCTTGCATAAAAGACTTAAGGCTGTGTTGAAGAATAAAGGTGGTCATACCAAATATTTACTTTCAAGCTTGTTAGAATTGCATTTTTTTTTTTTTTACTTTATATACTGTATTACCATGTATGGTTGAACATATTTCAACTGTTGCACCTATTTCCTATTTTCCTAGCTAAATGTAAAGAAATGAGGGGTGGCTCAAGACTTTTGCACAGTACTGTAAGTAGAATGGTATGTAACTCAAAAACAGACAATATGACAAAAGAAGCATGTAACAGAGTAAAAACTAATCTGAAATCAAAATAAGTATTCAGTATAAATTTAACTAAAAATATTACGTAGTATTTCAAAATCAAAAAGTAAAACCATAATTTAAAACAGCCTACTATATGTAGTAAAAAAGAACAGACAACATTAAGGGGCTCAGTACAGCAATGTGTAGTGAAAAGTACAATGCAATAAAGTGTCTCGATGTGCATTAAGAGTTGTGACAGTGCAGGGTTGAAATTAAATTTATTTAAATTTTATTTATATAGCACCAAATCACAACAACAGACGCCTCAAGGCACTTTATATTGTAGGGTAAAGACTCTACAATAAATAAAATGTTAAAAGGAGAGAATAGTTTGTTTCGTGACCTCCTCTCCACCACAGCTTCAAGTGTGTCCAGCTTGCAGCAGAGCCTGGCTTCCTGATCAGTTCATTCAGCCTGAGCCTGGTTCTGCCGGAGGTTTCTTCCTGTTAAAAGGGAGTTTTTCCTTCCCACTGTCGCCAAGTGCTTGCTCATAGGGGGTCGTCTGATTGTTGGGGTTCTCTGTCCAATA
>VVAS01071076.1:2871-13460 GCA_015103295.1 Ptychochromis oligacanthus
TGGCCCATAGATTCAGCTCCCACTAAGTAATTATCCATGCTTTGCAAAGTCCTCAGAGCTCAATCCGTGGTAATGTCTAAGGATTCATTATAGTATAAAACAGATAAAAATTCAATTATTTTCTCCTGGGTACATGCATTACTCCAGATTGTCCTTCTGTTGAGGTTATTCTCATTGGCTGTGGTATCAACACCACATCACAACGCGGTGGCTAATGCAGCATTTCTGCTTATATAGATGGAAATTAATTGGGAGGAACAAAAAAAAAAAAAATCTTGTTAGGTTCATTTCCGTTGAAAAGAGTAAAAAAGTTCCACTGATCACTGTAAATGTCTTCTACATTCTGTTCTCTGTTCGCAAAGTCATATCGTCCTTATGAATGCCGTGCGTCTGGTTGAAGAGATAATAAATATCAGTGAAAAACTGCATTTAGAAGGACATTCACAGCCTTTCTTTTCATCACAATGTTCTACAAGGACTTCAAATTCATAGTCGTGAATGTATAAGTCTATTGTGCAACCGTTCAGTAATGTAAACAACTTGTGACTCAGTAAGCACTGCAGTTTTTTTTCTAGTTCATGCTTTTACTTTTGAACTTCACACAAAAACCATGGAGACAGTGTAAGCATGTACTAAAAATCTTTTTCAGTGTTGTGAAAAAGATGTTTGTTTTTTTTTGTTTTGGGGTTTTTTTTTGCATCAGCATAAATGGCATTTCTAAGCATTTGTAAACCAAATCACGGTTTCTTAAATAAGCTAACATAAAGCTACTGATCATACCTGACCAAACAAGCATGTACCAACAAAGCCTATCAGGAAAATAACTCATAAATTATATGGAGCCCTTTTCAAAGAATGTGATCATGTAGCAAAATTAATGGTTGTTAATATGAAAATGTTTGTAATATGTTATCAATAAACTTAAAATCGTGGGGTGTTTGACAGAGTTTGTGAGAATTTGGGGTGCGTATGTTGGATGCAGCTTTTCCAGGGAAGTATAGACATCCAGTTTTAGGTGAGTGCATCATTCTCTCTCTTTCACACTGCATGAGTAATATCACTTCATCTGATGACACCACTGCCTTCCCATTGTCTCTCTTTCTTGACATTTACTCATGTCACAAAATGTCAGGTTCTACAAGGTGTACCTCTGTACTGCATTAATATTATATGACCTCCCAAATATTATATTCCAGTCCCTTTCATTTTAAATGCCAGGTTATGATCAAGCCATGAATTTTAAGAGCAAAATTCACAATATTACAACACAAGTTTGGGAAAAAAAAAGGGGGGGGGCCTCTTATTCACTCCAACGTCTTCCAACACAATCCTTATATTATCTTTTCTTCTTTGTTGATTCAAATAAAAATAAATAATATGGTCTTCACTATGGTAGCCTTCATTTATATTGTAATTGAAATTAAAATTTCTTCACTCTTTGAATGCAAAAGCATGCATAGGGAAAAGGCTTATGGGGAGGCATGAATGTAGTTCAGACAACCCCTATTTCAAAAAGGTTGGGAAGCATAAAATACTTGGGAACTGAGGAATGTTCCCATAATTTTGTTTTATATGTAGTTTCATCACTTCATACTATAATGAGTCATGCTTTAAATGGGTGACAGGTCTGGACTAAAGGCAGTCCAGTTTAGTTCCTTTTTTCTACAGTGCTATCCGGTTGTAATACATGCAGAATATGGCTTGGAAATAATATAAGAAAGGCCTTCTCTTAGCAAATGTTGCTCCAAAACCTCTATATACCTGTATATACTTTATATATTTGTGAGGTACCCCCAAAAATGTGCAGAGAGCTTGGGCTGAGAGAAGGCGGCATAGTTTCTTAACTTTGTTTAGAATTTCATGTTTCTTTTTCAAGTTATTTGTGGAGTTGTAAGTTGCATTTGTGAATGCAGTGAACCACATTCGCTAGTGCTGGTATTTAGAAATGTTTCTAAACACATTCAGTGTTCATTCAGTACTTCTTTTTTTTTTGTCATTATCCTTTGGAATATTTTAACGACATTAATTGAATTATTTTTTTAATCTTTGGCACAGTGGTACAGTGGTTAGCACTATTTCCTCACAGGAAAAAAAGGGCTTGGGTTCAAATCCACCAGCCAGATAGGGCCTTTTAGGGTTGAGTTTGCATGTTCTCTCTGGTTACTCCTGCTTCCTCCTACAGTCCAAAGACACGTTTGATTAGTGATCCTATGTTGACCGTATGAATGTGAGTATGTCTGTCTGTGAGGTCCTGCAGCCCTGCATTGGATAATCAAAATCAATGGATATATTTTGTTGCCCCTTCGTGTTAGTTTTAGAAATTAAAGGTCCCCTCAAGTTCAAAATGAGCATATATTTAAAAAAAAAAAAAAAAATGTTATGAATGTTAGAGAATGTTATATTCTTAATATTTTCAATATTTTTATTTATATTTTATACAGTTCCCCAACTTAATTGGAAACATGATTACAGTTTCTCAGTACATAAATCTAGTGGGTAGTTAAAGGTCAGACAAACGAGACGGAGGTAAGTGTGTTCAGGTGCCACATGAGCACTGTACTGTAGATTCTGGTTGTGTGTGTAGTGTGGCTGACTTAGTGTTTGTTTCCTCATTGCACCGGCAGGAGTTCCCTGTGCAACAAAACAAACATTTAGAACTCACTAATTTGTTTCCTAGTTTATCGCTTAATTAACTTCTAGCATTTGAGTCACAAGTCCTGACAATCAATATAAATCACCGCTGCAGACGGGGTCCCACTAATGAGATCAGATTAAGGAACGGAATTACACCCGCTGCTGCCACAAATGATTAGAAATCACTAAGTACCTCTCTGTGCTATTAAAAAGGCCATTTAAACAACATCCATATACTCTATTTCTGTCTGTGACAATGCAGTAATTACAGTCTGTTTGACACAGATGAATTGTTCCTTTCCACTATCTCCCTTTGACTTCTTCACTTTCAGGACTCAGATTCACTTTACTCATATATAATGTTCAGCAGTTCACTATATTCCAGCCTGTGATGATGAACTGATTATTTTTCACAATCTTTTTGTAATGTAGGACAGCAGCAGCTGGTGTTCACAGGCTTTACAGTGTTGATTATGTCTCTATTAGCCCCTGAAGCTTTACAGTACCAAAGCTAGAAGTGGATTTTCTTTTTTTTAGACAGCACAGTCACTACACTATACACACAGTAAGCTAGATTAAAACAATTTTTTTTCTTCAATACTGTCTAGTGCCAGAACTCCGCTGCTTTGAACACATAGAGCCATGATAACAGAAGGAAAACAAAGAAATACTTTAAAAAGTAAACGTCACTGCACACATTTATACACAGCACGTGATTTAAGGCACAAATTCAAGTACAAGCACAGGTAAGTTACTGTTATACTATACGTACTCCTAGCCATTACCATAATCCTATTTTGAGGTGTTTTAAATCATGAACTCTGGAAAATGTCAAGAGAATTACATTGGGATATTGTCCACAGTAGTCCTTTCTCATGGAGATACGCAACAGGGAATAGTTTGATTCAGCAACGTTCCTGCTACTGGAAATACTGTTAGCTGTAGGCGATGGAGTTACCTGAGTAGAGCATGCAGGAGGTAGAACATGTGATGGCCACTTGCTAGGTGCACTTTTCTCAAACTGGTGCAAACTGACACAATCAGACATGATATGGACTTTGTATCAGAGAGCTTGCAAGTTAAAGACAGTTTTTGTCTGATCTGACTCTGCTGGACATTTGCCTTCTCACATGCACCTCTGTCAGTTCATGTATAGACGTGTGAAAAGCTTAGTGGGTTAAGGCAAATTGCTAGAGTGCAGTAAATTAGAAAAAAATATATATATATATTTATGTTTATTCTGATCCGGAGTGGCCATATACTGGCTTGTGCTGCAGAACTATTCTAGAAAAACCAGGGCTTTAGTGAGCCACAAACCAACAAGATTTCAGTCTTGTCAGTGTTGCTAATTTAAGTGTATGGGCAGACATTAAATGGCTGTTTTGGGGCATTTGCTAAAATGACTGATGCTGCTGGTTGCCTCTGGAGGACAGATTCATGGAAGGAAATGACCTAACATAATGGGGATTTGTAATTACAAGGCTGCAGCTTAAAGCAAGCTCTGGTGCTTGGAGTTGCAAATCATCTTCCCTAAGTCATTGTTCTGAACCAAGAAGAGATTCGAAATGCAAAATGAAAGTAGACTGACAAAACCAGAAAAACCTGAGCAAAATTTTAGAGTTGTATTTCCATTTTAGGAGGCATTTTTGTCTTCGAAGCAGAACTCCAGAGAGAGATCAGCCAGCCTGCTGTTTATCTTTAGCAGCCAACATGAACTTGTTAATATCAGTCCATAAGGTGTGAAAGTGAAGTGTGATACTACAGTGCTTATGTTTTGCTTTAATGTGTGAAAATGTAAACTGTTTGAAATGCAATGCTTTTAGTGTTCTAACATTTTCATGAAAAGACAAAATCAC
Organism: Ptychochromis oligacanthus; assembly: GCA_015103295.1. Taxonomy (NCBI): domain Eukaryota; kingdom Metazoa; phylum Chordata; class Actinopteri; order Cichliformes; family Cichlidae; genus Ptychochromis; species Ptychochromis oligacanthus. The sequence continues at coordinate 7,362 of VVAS01071076.1, forward strand.
CATTAATATGCGAGGAAGACGGGAAGCAAATGAGCCAGTTAAATTGAGTTGTTTTTTTTGTTTTTTGTTTTTTTAAGAAAACAAAATGCCAGGATGAAGATGACAAATTTGAAAACAGTTAAGACTGGCCTTCCTGCACACTCCAATGACTCTGACATAAACATTGCCGGTATTTTCCTATTTTCCTCCCAGTATGGATGAAAAACACTCAGACAGTGAAAAAAAAATTAAAAAAAAATCTGCAGGGACCTTCAGAAGATGATTTACTCTCAGTCCTTGAGTGGGAGACACTGAGATAAATAATCTGTTTAGCAGGAAACCCAGCAGTGCTAAACACCCAGTTCCCACATCATTAGAGATCACCTCAAATACATTGTCTCTTTCTTTCTCATTATCACACCACTAAGGTCACTTTGACCTTGTGTCTAAGGCGACCTCCTGTTCCGGCTCCAGGTAAAAGAGATCTGCTGTGCACTGAAATCAGGAAAAGAGGGGGAACCTTCTCACAAAGATAAAGTTTATTTACCCTGACATCAGAAACAAAAAGTAGAGAATAATTTGTTTTTGGCAGTGACTAAAAAGATTTCAATCCACAATAAAAAACAAATGCAGCCAGTGTTGTCCAGGATCCTATAAAGATCAAAGGTCTTGTTTCTATAACTATATGTCACTTGATTTTCCAACACAGCTCTCCGACAGCCCAGAGTGTCTCTGAAACTAACTCATCCAGTCATGGTTACCCATTAAATCTAACTATTTTAGGTGGAGAAGCACACAATATGTATAGGCTAGTGCAGATGAAATAATCCGCTATTGTCTTTATTAGACTAAATAACAAATACACATGCTGTAATTTTAACTACATTTGAATGCACAGATATGTTCAGTGGACATAGACTATAAAAATAGTAGTGGAAAACATATCGAGGAGAAAACATGAATAATTGAACACTGAAGATAATGAACGGTTTCATTACATCACTATATTTTTTAATTGTATTTTCACACAAATGAGGCCATATCATTCACAAGAACACTTTTGATCCTGGGGGCAGCCTCACAGTCGGCGCACCCTAGGTTTGAATCTCCCAGCAGGCTGTGGCCTTTCTCTGTGGAGCTCGTATGTTCTCCTTGTGCCTGTGTGGGTTCTCTCTGGGTGCTATGGCTTCCTCCCACAGTCCAAAGCTTGACTGGTGATTGTAAATTGGCCGTAGGTGTTGAATGTGAGTTGGGCCACACTCCTGCAAGCCTGAATTGGATTAGCAATTAAGAAAATTGATGGACAGGGTCAATACAAAAAAACTCAAAAGCTGTTCTGTTAAGTCATTATATATATTTTTTTTTTTCTGTTATGCAGTCCCTCATATATCAGATTTCCTTTACAAAAATTGTGCATGGTGGCTCTGACTCTGTGCTTTGTTCTTTAATAGAAGAAAGACACACTTCCCAGGTGTGTTGCTAAATAGTATATATTTCCACCCACAGCCGCAGTAGCAACCATTGTGGAGGGAAGACAATTTAGAGTTTTTTTCTCTGCTCAACATCTGTAATGGTGCACAAATACCAGAGACCTCTCTTGAACATGTGCTCTCAGTACATGTGTAATATTATGAGTAAACACACTACATGGTCCATGCCAGCAATCAGGGTCTCAGCAGTAGACTTTATGTCTAGCTACACTACTTCCCCATGTAGTAATCAACAGCAAATATAACAACTTTACACAAAAAAAAAGGTGTCTAGTTTGTATACTTCAACATTACATGTGTTTTAAGGAACCTTAACTTCACATTTACAACAACAAAAAACAACTGCCACACATAGTAGGCAGTAAAAATACAACATCTAGGTACAAAAGTTTGCAACATTAATTCAAGTTGGATTGATATGTTGTCCTCTAACAATGTGGATCCTCCACAGAGCAATAAAGGAAGCTCCCCATACTGTCTTTGTGTGAAAATCCACTGAGGAGCCCTGATCTATCACAGAGCTTCCTGTCAATGTTAGAGTGTAGAGGGAGAGAAACACTGAGTGTCTGTAAAGAGTGAAGAAACCCTGTAGTATTTCAGCTCCTCTCTTGGCGTTTGAACCCAGGGACAGTGCGATCCCTGGCATCCGGACTCTGTACCTGGCTTTATAAGGCCTTGAGTGATGCCAGAATTGGGCTATTCTTGGAGACAGTCCTTAGCACTCCGTACCCGGAGAGGTTTGTTTGGACTGAGGCAAGAGGAGATGTATGGCTACCACTGCCACACAGTAACAACCCCTTCTCTGCAGCGTCACCTAGTATTAAATCTTTATTATCTACACAGTCCAGAGCAGGGGGTGGGGAGAGGAAACCTTTAAATTTTATTCCTTTTTTCTGCATGATGGGGAGAAAGAGGGGGTCAGAGATTTGAAGTGTTAAATGCCCTAGTACTAGGTTGGACAGTAGCTATAACTTTGATTGTTTGTTTCATCCTACATGGGTAAAATTAGTTACAGATTATTTATTTATTCATTTATTTAATCCTATATTGACCCCAGGACTCGTACAGTATAAATTCTAATATTAAAAAATTGTGTTATGTTTTGTATAGTAAGTACTGATAACAAAACATCAATGTCTTAATAACACCCAGTTTCTTGCTGTGATTTGTGTCTGTAAATGTTGAGTTTTTTGACTTCTGAGAAACTGAGCATAAAACTGAAGACCAAATAGAACAAAAAACTTTGAGAAGTACAACAGTTTCCTCTTTCCCCACTTTAACCCACTCTTAAGAATCTTTGCTCTTATGTTTGATTAAGATAACACAAAAAGCAAAAAGCCCATTTGTAGTATTATAAATTAATATGTATATCTTTTTTTCCCCCATTACACATCCTTTGGAGTTTCCAGTCCATGCAGTGACACTAAACCTAAAGGGGAGAGCTGAAAGGCAAACAACTGATTTTAGAATATGTGGGTAACAAACACACCCCTGTGAAACAGGAGGATCTGTCAGTCAGATTCTATGATTGATTATCAGTAACAGATAGAAGGCTTCTTTCTGAGGAAATCGTCCCTCTGGGATCGGGTTTAGCTCAGCCTCTGTTTAGCTTCAGCTGTTGGATGGCAGGATGGTATGGCCACTGGCCAAACGTAATGTTTACACTAACACGCACAACTGTTCTGTACGTAGTCACGGCGAATTAACGATCCCTAGACGAGGGGCTCTCGTGCGCCGTTGTGATTTTAGCGAGACAGGTGCTCAGTGCAGCAGTGGGAAACAGGGAGGTGGCGCTGAGGGGGAGGCCAGGATGGGGCCTAGACAGGCTGCCGGGATTTACATTTGGTTGCAGTGCTTGAAACTGAAACACACCATGTTTGATATCAGGCCCTAGTGAATATGTTTTATAGTAGTGGCCTCCTCCGTAAGGCACAATAAAGTTTGGGCCTCACCTCATGCACGCTTTACTTCTCTAAATTGGAAATGTCTCTTGGCAGCATGATAAAAATCTGGCAGTATAGTGTGGAGTTGAATGGTTTTCATGGAGCTGTGCACTGCAGAAAACCTGCGTATCAGGTCATTTCCACCAATAATAAAGTTCAGCAATAAAGTGAAAACAATATCAAGAGTCTGCAGCCATGCTAGCACCTCTGAGAGGTTGTACTTGGGCATGGTGGTGCTTTGAGCTAAATTAGCTTGCATACATGCTCACAATAAACATGATAACATTAATATGCAGTACATATTTAAATCAATAAACTCAAATTAGTGTGTTTGAAGTGGTTGGCAAGTAGAATATTTATTATATTCTGCAACTCACTTTGATGTAAGCTGCTAACACTTGCTAATTCGAACCATGATTCATATTGCAGGTGAGGGAGAAAGTGCAAACATCAGTTTAAAACAGATGTAGTTGAAATATCAAAAGGTTTTGTTTTTTTCCCATGGTGCCACAGCGGGGATGCCGGCTCTCTTTGACGTTCGCCTGCTTTCTGTCACAGCCACGCCAAGCTTATAAAAGAGGAAACATCAACAGCGCCACAGGTCTCTACCACTCTGCGTTTTCCTCCTTCAGTCTGATTTCTTGTGTACTTTGTTCTTTTATAACAGCAGGTGTTCAATTTTATACATACGTACAAAAAAACCCAAAGCATTCCACTCCAGTCAAATCACAGCCTCTGAGATATGAAGCTGCTGTGGCGTCTCAAGAGCATCTACTGTATCTATTAGCAGGAGGATCAAGCAGCCAATGAAGAGCGGGTCATTGGTTCAGGTCTCCAGAGAGCCTCCGCTGGTGTACATTCTGCACTTAACCTGAATCTTAACCCCAACCGCCTCATTAAACATACAGCTGTACAAATGTAAAATGTGGTGAGACTGGTTGTCATTCGGGGATTTTCTTCCAGGGAAGCGCCGGTTAGGAAGAGAGGCATTAAAAGGAATCAGTTCCTGTGATGTGGGGAGGTTCAGGCGAGGTCAGTGCTGCGGGACCAATCTGGCTTTCGTCTCTCCTCACTTCCAAAATCAAGTGTACAGAGTGGCGGAGCTTTCTCATCCCTTTTCCTGTATCAAGACAATGTCGTCAGCCCACACTGTATGTTTAGCAACAGCCACAAAAAGAAACAAAAAACTTTGCACAGTTCACTGAGCGTGACATGTTTAGCTTAGATTTCTTCCGGAGTTTGCCTATTTAGATTTTCTTCCCGAATGAGGCCAATGCACCATTAATTACAGTCAAAGCACAAACAAAATAGCGGCTATGCATTTTTCAAGTAGTGTTTATCCAGGGTGCCGACCAGATAAGCTCATGAAAGGCAAATGAAGAGAGAAGATACTATAGTAGGAGTGTATGTAGTCTTTCCAGTGAAAACAAAGTATGTCTGAGCCTTGTCAGTGACCTTCATCGGAGAGAGAACAGACTTTCACACTGCTTGTTGACCCAGCTTTAAAGGTTCAGCTTTTTGTTTTTCGCAGATAAACTCTGAACAAAGCCTAATTGTGAAGTAACAAATTAAAAATAAAAAAAGGTTAGACGAAGGAAGCAATTAAAAAGTGCAGCGGCAGCCAGTTTGTTCATACTCTCTCTGTCCAAGTTATCCCACCGCCAAACAACAGCAATAACACTGCCTGTGCCCTGTTAGGCTATATTTTTCTTTATAAAACAGTAATTTTGTGCATTTTTAGCCTTTCATTTATACTCTTATTCACATCAGATCATTGCAGATGATGCAATCCCTCTTTGCTCTAAAGTGTTTTCCACTGAGTTTCCCAAACACACCCGTTTTGGATGTTATCTGCCCATCGAATTATCACCTGGTCATCATCTGCTAACATGTGGCCTCCTTCACATACTAGCAGGCTTAGTAGACAGGTATAATGTTATCTAATGGTCTTATGGTGATATCTTGCTGAACAGAAACTCGGCCAGAGTGTTTCCACCTTAAAATATCTACAAAAGCCAATGTAACAAAGCAGGAGGGAAAAATCATATAACTTCTACCTGAGGGTTTTTTAACTTATTCTTTTACTTGCCATTATTACTTTGCTTTTAATCACTGTTCATTTTTCAAATGTTGTTTAATTAGGTTTAGGAAAAAAAAGTACATGGTTAAGGTTAGGAAAAGATCATTGTTTAAGTTAAAATACATTCTCTGTTTAACAGCATCAAGGCTCCATGTGCACTCATTCAGATGGCCACCTGAGGTGTACCACATAACCTGGTTGTCACTTTCCACTTATCACTGATTACCGTGGAATGTTAATGCACCTTTTGGACTGGTTCTTATATGGACTGGTTCTTATATAGTGCTTTTTCAGCTCTGTTTTGAGCCCTCAAAGCGCTTTTTGATCTGCCACAAGCCTCATTCAGCCATTCACACACATTCTTACAGGCACTTTTTTCTATGCATAAGTGCTTTCTATCCAACATTCTCACTCCGCTGAACGCATCGAGAGCAACTCGGGGTTCAGTATCTTGCCCAAGGATACTTTTGCATGCAGACCGGAGCAGACTGGAACAGCCCGGAATCGAACCACCAAACTTCCGATTAGTAGATGACCTGCTCTACCTCCTGAGCTACAGCCACCCCAATGTAAAACATAATACTAAAGCATAATTTCAATATCCTTA
>VVAS01071077.1:2925-13545 GCA_015103295.1 Ptychochromis oligacanthus
AAAGCTTTTATTCTCTTAGCCTTTACAAGCAGTGCTGCAATATATGAAGCTCACTGCAGCGAGAGCAGCACAGTTAACACACACACACACACACACACACACACACACACACACACACACACAAAGGCAGACTCTCTCAAATGTTCAGAACAAAAGCTTTCCAACCTTTTTGCGTCTGTCAGAATACCTATTACAAATACTGCTATAATTAATGCCCCAACAGCAGCTGAGTGAAAGCAAGATGCAAATAATCAAACAAATCATTAAGCCTCAGAAAAGATGTACATGAAGCAAAGTCGCTGATGGATTTAACAGAGGTAAACACATCACTAATGATCTATTGTTTTATTAAATGTGCAGGGTTAAAGAGAGAGTGTACATCATGACACATCTTAACAGCACAAAAGTGGCTATAACATGTAAGTTGGAACTGCACTGAAATTTAGACTTAATGGCAGCTACAACAGGGTGGCACAGTCGTGCAGTGGTTAGCACAGTCACTTCACAACAAGAAGGTCCTGGGTTTGAATCCACTGGCCGGCTGGGGCCTTTCTGTGGGGAGTTTACATGTTCTCCTCATGCCTGTGTGGGTTCTCTCCGGGTACTCCAGCTTCCTCCCACAGTCCAAAGAAATGCACGTTAGGGTAATTGGTTAATCAGTGATTCTAAATTGGCGATTGCCCATTGCCCATAGGTGTAAATAGGAGCATTAATGATTGTCTACAACAGAGTGGTGAAATCCAGTGTACCCCATCCAGGCAGTTAAAACAACATACCAACTCATTTATACAAGTGAGCAGGTTATATTTTTCAGTGTGATTTTTTATTTTATTTTTTACAGCAGTGGGACCGTGTCTGTGTTTGCTTTACTTGCTGCCTTGCCCTGAGTTCATAGTTGAACACCTCTGCAGGCTCCCAGATATACAGCGGTCTATTTCTTCCAAACTTAGTGTGTTTGTACCTCTGATCACGTTAAGAGGGTGTACAGCAGATAACTTTGGAGTTGGGCTGTAGGCTTCCCATCCAGTCAGAATTAGTAACCACACTGGTGTTTCTGTACCATTTTTCCATTGGCCAAACGGAAACATACAGATATTTTTCTTAACTTTTGATTGGGTGGGCAAGATGCCCATTTTGGGTGGGCACCTCTGTCCATAGCTAAAACTGGCCCAGCTCAGACCAGCCCACAAAGAGCCGTAGGCTCCCTGTAACCTCGGCCAACATCAGAACCAGCTCTAACAGAAATAAAGCTATGAAAATAGGATTACAGGACCATCATAATACACACAAAAAACATCAAAACATAAGCTTGTGCCAGTCAAATATAAAGTGCTGCTGCAGTGGAATGAAGCTAGAAGAGAGCACAGTTTCCTGCCCCCTTTTTTTTTTATTAGCTCTCGTTTCATCAGACTTGACCGGATATACCTGAGAGGAGACATCAAAAACAATGAGAAACAGATCAATAGGCACATAATAACCAGAAGCTGGTGGGAAAGATGTATAAGAGTGCACTAGTTACTATCCCTCTAAATTTCAGTAGCACCATAGCTAAAGTATAATGTAGTAAATCCATTTCAAATAGTAAGAGAGCCAACCCCAGTCTTCAAATAGAAGGGGAAAGAGAAACCTTTCAAGACAATGAGATGTCACTAGAGCAATTCCTAATTTCATGCCTAAAGATGCAGTACCACACGTTCTAATATTCAGATTTTATTGTTTTCATTTTTTTTAATATATATTTTTTCTCCAGCACAATCTCTGCAGCAGCTTTAAGGATTTTCAGAGCTAGAGTGTGACGGGCTGTAAGCAGAGCTTGGGCAGAAACAAAAGAAGAAAACTGTCAGCATAAAATAGACAAACTGTAATCTCCCAGCAACAAAAAAAACAAAAAAAAAACGTCTTAGAATATGATGCAGTTACTGAAACTTGTGAAAATCAGACATTATTTATGAGGCTCAAGTATAAAATGTTGATAAACAGAAAAAGATGGAGTCGCCGAATTTATCATATGACACCATTCCTATACAAAGCCTCTATAGTCTATTTCTTATCTGGATCTCCTGCTGAATATTCAGTGCTAGAATACTGAAGAGCTGCAGCTCTTTTGATCCTTTGGTGATAAGAAGATAGTTTTACCTACAACTCAGTTATTGTCTGAAACTGAAATACTGATTATCTGATGTAATCTGCTGCAAACCAACTGACACCTGAAGCCTTTCTTTGCCTTTTATTTATTTGTCTCTCTCCATCTTTGTTGTTCTTTATATTGATTTTGAGTGCATTTTATTGATTTCCTTTTGTCTCCACTAAAGCATCGTGGCCATTTTATAGCTGCATTTGGTCTCAAACAGCCGTCAGGCAGGTCTAGCTTATGGAGTAGAGTTTATTGCTGGATGTCGGCAATGTAAGCAATAAATGTGAGTATTATCTTATCAGTGGACTATTTTCCAAGCTCTACGTGCCACCTCAGCTGCACACTAATGGTGTTAATGATGCAGGTTAAAGTCACATGAAAAAGCAGGGCTTTCACATTTGATAATATTAGACAGCATAACGTTCACTTATCATTTTAATACCCTCATCAGGACCAGATAATTCAGTGTTTACAACGGTAAATGAATATTGTGAATGAGAGGTTTTATATTTTGTGAATTCTGAGGGGCAACATGTATAACCACAGTCATATATAGAGTAAGTCGTCCCATCATAACCCTAACCATAACTTACAAAATAAAGATCATGTTGAATTCAGTAAGGCTATAAACTAGCAATTGAGATGATTATTTGATCAGGAAAGTGTTCACTGAGGCCACAGAGAAAGGGAGCCTATGGCCGTCTTCCCATAGACTTCTATACAATTGGACTTTTTTTTTGTAAACAGAGAGGTGACTCACTGATGGGCATTAGAAGGAATGCAGGTTTGATACTTTTGCATTTGCTTGACTTTTTAGTCCCAAAAGACACATGTATATTCTTTATACAGTCTATGGTTCCAAGATACTGGACTCGTAGTCACAAACATACCTTAACCAGCTATGAAGTCACTAAGGTGATGCTCTAGGTGGCTTTTACTTTGAAAGGACTACGGGAATTCTATGAATTAAGGCCCGCCCTACGGTGCTTCTGACTGTGTTATGCTTAGGGGGTTAGGTTGAACCAAGACAGTATAAAACATACAGGTTGGAAAAATGAACCTAATTCGGAAGTGCCTTAAACCTGAATTCTGTCTGAAGGCAACAAGATGGCAATAGCTTTAGTTGAAGAAAGATTTCTGCTCCTATAAAAGTCTACGGGAAAGCAACTTTCTGACTTGACCTCTGACTGAGCTAATAAACTCAGCAGGAAATCATTTATAATCATTTTGGGTCATACTGAATAAAAGATGAAATCTGTTTTGTAAATCTCAGTCATACCATGTTGCAAAATGGAGGATTATCTGTGGTATGCTCATTGGCTAATGACTTATGATTGAAAAGTTCTTAGCCAATGAGCAATCGGTTTCACAGTCAGACCTCATCGCACCTGCGTTTTTGAAACCAAGATGGTGACTGTGAAACGCTAATCTCAAGTCTGATGGTTGATGCCACAGCAGCTACAGCCACCTTTTACACTGTCTATGAGGCTGATGCAAGATGCGTGCCATTTTCATTTCAAGTGAAAGAACACTACCGTATTTTGTTATTTTGTTTTATTCCACTTTTTTATATGCTCAACTCTCATCTTCAACATTTCTATATATACAGTTGCTCCTGCAAAAGAGGCAAGCTATACAAAATAAAGTCCTTTGACTGTATTGCAACTCTAGGACCTGGAAGTGTAGCCTTTTCTAGTGGTTACGTTAAATGTGATATAATTAAAATCATATTTAACTTAAATATCAGATCCAATATATCAAATATCAAATTCATTTAAGTATGACATCATGTATCACATTTAACGTCACTTTTTTTTGTTATGCTTGTGTAGAATCCCTCCCTTTTACTCGTGTCAGGGTCAAAGTGTACAAAAGTACAGACAGTTCTGTGTATTTGCATTTTGAAATAATGATGCGGCTGTTTGGGGGATTGATAGGCATGAAATTCTTCATTGTTAAAACAATGCGTTTGCTAATTAGCTACACTTAGCTAGCTATATAAAACATTCATCTCTCGGTTGTTTCAGGGTCATTGGGGGCAGTACTGACAAGGCGGTAATATTCTGAAAAATGTTATGCAATATAAATCTAATCAAAGCTTATTCCCAGAGTGAGCCACCAACAGCTGTAGTTGCTGTAGAGAAAGACAGATTGATGCAACAAGTCAGTTTGTTCAGGGGTTCACGTGCAGCGCCATACTCTATGCCTTGCTAGCAGTTGAGAATAAACTGAGTGGCTTCTTTAGCATTTTGGCTAAAAACACCAGGTAACTCTCAGGCAGGGGAAGAAAGCTATGTTTTGCCATCCAGATGGGTGCTCTTATAGCGATGTGAAGTCATGTTAAAATGATATATATATAATGTGCTTTGGGCATACTGTAAGGGAATAAGTAGCTTACTCCAGGTGGGAAAGAAATGTACCTTCCAGGAAGATACTTAACTGCTAAATGCTCCAGTGGAGCTGCTCAGCAACCAGAATTAGAAGACTGTGGCTGTGCTGAGCAGATCCCAGCTGTGAATGTGTCCGACTATATAAATGAGAAGCAAGCCATTGGGAAGTAGAGGGCCCAACCTCAGCAAATAATTCCTGGATGAGTAAAGACTAGGGGGGGGAAGTGACCTATTGCAACCTGTGACTGCGTCTATAGAATTCAAATGAAATGAAATTGAGTAATTAACCTAAATATGATTAAAATTAAAAAAAAAAGGTCATGGGTTTCTTTCTGCAGCTTGAGAACATTAAATCAATTGCTAAAATTCCCTAAAAAAAAAAACCCAAAAAACAATCTTAAATACATGTTGCCAGCCATTTAGAGACTATTATAATTTGACAGTTCAGTGGGCTCCACAGGCTCTAAAAAATGATAGCAAAATGCTAAAAACGATGGATTAGTCAAATGTGAAACACTTACACTATTGTCCCGGTGCAGATATTACAAACACAGCATGGCACAACACAGTTATCCTTCTCTCTGTGGAGCTTCATTAAGAATAATTGGCCAAATGACAAGTCGCCATGTTGCACAGCCATTTCATCAGCAGTAGTCGCTGTAATTGGGAAGAGACTCGGCAGCGAGGAGAAGGTTACCCGCCCTAATAGGAAAGAAGGCTGACTTCAAGCTCCACTCCTGAATATAAATATATAATCTAAATGCCGCCTTTAAAATGAGAGACTGAGCCGAAGCCCTGAAATGCTAGTTTTAGAGAGCTCAAAGGCCTTCGGTACCAATGTTCGGCAGCCAAGATGGAGACGTGCCACTTGAAGAAATCCATAATGAGCCCAACATGGTGCTTAAACCGCATTTAAAAAAAAAATGTCTGGTTGACACCAGCAAGCTTCTTTTCTGCTAATGTGGGTAAATGAAACGAAAGGAGACAAGTCCTTGAAAACAAAAGAAAAGAAGGAAAGAGGTTTGCAGAGTGACTTAAAATGCAATAATGAGATCAGCTGATCAGCTCTGCTGTTTGCATGGTATGTTGAGATGTATCTATATATATCTATATATATATATATATAGATATATATATAGTTTTATTTATTTTTTTCAAACCAGCTTGATCTTTAAGGCACGAGAAAGCTGACTGTTTTATAGTGTCATTTATATAATCAGAAATGAATATGGGAGGATGCATCCAATCTAATTATGACTTTTGCAGCCTTAGCAGCACCCATAACTGGTGCATGGAATCAAGCCTACAGCCAGGCAATTTCCAGTAGCAAACTCACAGTGGAATGGGTTTTAATGTAGAGGTCAGTGACTTGGCACTATCACGGGTTGCCATCTGCCCATTATGTCAGTCTGGCGAATTTTTGCCCTAGTCAACTGTGAGTACTGTTTTCAAGTGTAAACATCTAGGAGAAACTGCAATAGAGTGTATACTACATAATGCATTTGAAACTTGGCAGTAAATGTTGCAGCCTTGGACAAACTGCCCCGGGAAACAACATCAGCACAAGAATTGTTTGTCAGGAGTCTAATAACATGGATTTCCAAGAGAGTGCATTGATACACAAACCTAATAATACATGGTGATTTTGTCAAGCGCAATACACATACTGGACACAAAATCTGAAGGGGACCTGACCACAGTCAGACCCAATCTGAATGGACCCAAGAATAATTAGATCTGAAATGCAGTTGACTACAAAAGACCCTAGGTGTTAGAAAACCCCAGCACAAGCAGGAGGAGAGCTATAGAAAAGAAAAGCATTAAGATTAGATTGCACCATTAGACATATAGACACTCAGATTCAAGACCACTGGCAGGAAAAAGTGAACCTACCCAACCTGATTAGACTACCCCTGGTTCAAGTTCAGGTCAAGGTGACTCAAAAACAAATGGACCTGTAGTATCCAGAGTGACAAAGGAATAACTTCAAATTCAAAGCTACCTGCTGTCTGAATGCACTATGGTCATTGTAAGTTCTTAGGTTTACTTTTTACCCCTTTGTATTTTCACCTGTTTGGCATACCCAAATGGAAATCTCATAAAAGAAGAACTATAAGACCAAAATGAATTTAAGAGGCTTGATTTGAAAGGTAACATCTTCTACTTTCTGAAACTATGCTTGTTTTTAGTATGTGGCTAAAATGCAACCTAACCCTAATCCTGGCTATAAGTGTTTCGCTGGCCATCTGCTGGGCGTTAAGAAGTTAAATGGTAGCTGGTTAGAAGAATGAAAAATATCTGTAACCTTTCTTCATAGTTTTATGTGGTATATAAGCTGCACAAAAGCACCGGGGAAAGAAAAGCCCCATTTCAATGATATAATGCCGTATGTAGTTAATAAAGGAATGGTTTAACCTCTCCAGAAAGTTGAATTGGAACACAAACTGTGAGCTACTTTGGTGTCAGATTTTACAAATGAAACTTATAGGTCAGCATTCACGCCATGGAGCAGCAGAGGCACCATGTTGAACACTATAAATATTTCTGTCAGCATGACTCAAACTTCACACTGAGAATCATCACTGGTAGCAAGAGTTAGGTCTACAAACCAAACAGCTGTCTACTGGTGAAGCCCACATTCTCTAAAACTAAAAAATGCATGACTGGTAAGAGGATTTTGGATCATTGTTTCCTTACACATTCATGGGATTAGGGTTCACTGTGAATTCATCCCCCAGGGTAACCAAGTTCTACCAAAAAGAAAATAAGGCATCTAAGGCAGAATATTCAGCTTCCGAAGTCATCTTAGGAGGGAAATTTGCACAAAAAAACCCAAACTAGTGTGCAATGGCAACTGGATGAACCATTGCTCCCCACTCTTCAGATTAAGCTCCCTTTTGTTCATTTCCTGAAAATATAATAAAAGTTGAAGGGTCACCGTTTTGACACTTCGGGGTGCCACACACGGTGCTTGACATGCTGACAGAATGGGACATCCTAGGAGCACTCCAGGGATAGCAGAAGCACTAGGAACCGTGTATCATACAAGGTGACTACTTCAAGGGGATGAAACCCAAATTTAAATCAGGTATGGTGCACGGTAGGTACAGTAAACCTTTTCATTATATCTCATACTTACATATTTAGGCTCATAGTTGAGGAATGAGGTAAAGATTGGATGCCATATACAGTGCTTTGTCCATATACTTGTAGATGGACAGTCAGACAGATTGACGGAACACATTAAGCACATCAGCAACACATGGAAATGTTATCTATGGATGCACAGTATCTGTGTTATCTGCACTGCTTTACTGCAGCAGTTTCCAATGAACCCTCTGTAGAAGAACTGGGTTGATACCGTGCAAATAAAAAGCAGCTGTACCACCCTCAGATGTCTAATCCAAAACAGCTCAGTTACCCATACCTCTCTACTTGAACAGCAAAACATTACAATTTCTGTTTTTTTTTGTTTTTTTTTTTATGTTTCCAACCAAACACAACTGAAATATCTCCACATCAGCACAGACTCCCGCCCTGGCAGCATACTCTGGGTAAATGTTAATACAAACAGTGAGACAGAAATAATGGCGGCTTGGACTTGAGCCTGTTAACCAGACCAGACAGAATGCCTTGAAATGCACTCCAGCAGCTATTTCCAGGCTTCAGAATATCAGTCCCATATGTATGAAAGAATGGTTGACAGAAGGAGAAAGAGCCGTCTAGGGAGACCGAGCGATAACCTGATGAAGGCAACCAAACGTAGCGCCTAAAAATAACAACAAAAAGATTTCAGTTTTACTTGCCAGCAGTCAGTTCATTTTCAAATGCAAATCAACTTTTTATTTTCTAAAAAAGTTCCACCGTGTAGAAGCACTAATGACTATGATTAAGCCCAATAGAGTGAGAGTTAGTTTAGGTTCGCTGCATTCATTGGCATCTTGGTATTTAAAGAATTTTAATATGGGTTAGACATTTAATTCTTAAATCAGACCATTTTCATGAAAAATGGATCCAAAAAGCTTGTGGCTAGAGCAAATTAAAATTCATTATGAGCTGTAAAAGCTGAAAGAGTATATCGGATATATAGTATAATACAGTCTTTTATGTTTCTGATTTGAGTGGGTTTGACTCGTGGAGATATAATGCAGCTTTTCTAGGTTGTGGTTACGCAATAAATTTTACTGTGGCTTTGCTGATTATTTACATGTGGCTTAGGTCTTTCAGGCTGTGCAGTTTGGAATGGCCCTGAAAAAAGAACAGTGACACCTTATTCAACTTCATTTTTGTCTTCTATTTTTCATTTTGAGCTGTTTCGCTTATGTTCATGTATAAAGAAGTGAACAAGAAAGCCAAATAAGCACTGCCACAGATTTTTTTTTTCTCCATCAGCTTCTGAGAGAGAGCAATTCCTTTTCCTTCCCAGGCAATATTTTTAAAAAAGAATTCCAATTCATGCTGCCACATGAATAAATATATACTGCTGCTCCAGAGCATCTTAATGTCTTTTCCTTTGAGAGGAAATGGTAGTGGAGTTAGAAAAGACGCGGGAGGAGGTTATTTTCTTGGATAATTTTACACAAGGAAATGTGAGGTGACAACCTGCTAGATACATGCTGAGTGCTGTGGCTTCTGCACTGCCTCAAGTTCAGAAGTTATCTTGGAGTATCTCAGTGTCCACTGGCAGCAAAGCCTGTCAGATTCTTACAAATACTTCATTAGAATATGTTAGATAATGGACAAAAAGGAATCTAGGTGCAAAATTCATTCAAGCAATACAAGGAAAATGCACAAACCTTGAAGAGTGACTGGCTGCCGCTTGGGAATTGTGTATGTAAGATGACAGAGGAAAGGATGGTGAGTTGTCACATAGGTAATGTGTTTGTGTACGCACATGTGTTACAGGAGGCAGTTTTGATGTGAGCATGAAAACCTCCCACGGGTTATGGAAGTCATTTCAATCCCCTGTTTCTTTTCCTGGAATGCATACAGGTTTAATAGATGAAAGCTGGATTTATTACCGAAAGGAAATTAAAAAAATAAAGCTGCAGTGATTAAAATTTCAATAATGATTCAGATTACTAATTAATGTGAATGTGGTTATTTTGACAACAAACCCAAAAAGAATTTTGTATTTCCACTCAGCACCAGAGAGCCCATTTAGCTTCATTTAGCATGTTGTTTTGGTTTTAATGCGCCAAATCTTACATTTAGAAAGATGAGTGCACAGCACCAAACATCAGCATGAAATATATAGCATTTAGCTAAATCTACCAAATAGAAAAACAAAAATAGACTTCCGGCTAGCACTAAACACAGAGAAGGCAGAGTTAGAATCTAGCTTATGTGTGTAAACTGATATCTGCATAATGGCTCAGTCACACTCGAGTAAAAATAGGACGACAACCTCCTTCCGACTGGGAAAAATCGATAGTCACCTAGTAATTGCATTTAATTTTTTCACATTCAGCAGCCAATTGCAAGTAGTTCCAGTGACCAGCCGGTCACCCCGTGGGGTTGAGTGTACGACACCCTCAACGTCTGGGCAACCACTTTTGATCACAAGGAAACTGCAGACAATCTGTCTCCAAGCAATCGGAGTCCAACTTGGACTGACTGCAATCACTTTCAGACAGATTGGCAAAGGTTTGCAAATAATTGCCATTTAATTTCTAAATGAATAGATTTCCAACATGTTACAATCAATCTGAGTTAGTCCACGTCAATGAGTGCAACCCATCTGGGATGTGTCTCTTTGCAATAGGGGACTTGACACAGCTGGTTGCCAACTGGTTGTATTCTGGTTATATTCATATATAAAAGCAAAGTCATTGCTTGTCATTTTTTTAGTTAAATCACTGTCTTGCAGCAACTATGTCACTATTTGTTGAAGAATTTCTGAATTTCTGTTTCAAATCTATTAGGTTCTGGCTGGACTCTGAATATGAGTAGTTAATATGAATTTCTGTGTATGCCGACGGCAATAGATTTGCAACAGATGGTAACAGATGTGCGATTTTTGCCTATTTATAACAGTTAACCAAAATATTATCACAAATAGACTGTATGCAATTGCCAGCTTGACCCCATTCAATC
>VVAS01071158.1:0-10196 GCA_015103295.1 Ptychochromis oligacanthus
GACGCCATTGTGGAGACTAATCCACTTCAGTAACAGGACGGCTGCTCTGTGCTGGGTTTGTGTGTGGGAGTGCTATCTTCTCTGTGAGTATCTGTGAGAGTGTGTCACTCTGTTCTTTATGTGTTCATCTCGGTGAATAAAGTTCTGTTCTTCTCTTATGTGCAATTGAAATAAAAATTGTTAATTTCGCTTTAATGTTTCTCACTCAGCCTGGGAGTGTAACTGATGTCCTCAACACATTTACTTCCTCATAAAATCCCATTTTTAAACTGGTAGCCTGAATCAGCTTTTCTTTAAAACAGTTCAACATCGCTCTGCTTTATGTGGCTACGAAAACAGTCACTGAACATTATCCAGAAGAAAGCTAATCTCATTTAGTGAAGCCCATTTCTATCAGACTGGAATGTGGAAAACTCGGGTCAACATTTGATGTGATTTGGAGATCAAAACCAACCTCGAGCTACATACAGCCTGATTAATCTATTCAAACCCCCCCACAGCCGATCTGTTTGGTAAATGGTCTCATGGGAATGGGTCAAATTAGACCTGAGGCTCAGTCACACATTATAGCCTATTTATCTATTATGATGATGTACCAATATAATGTGAATGGGACTGACAACTGACACATCAGATAATGTATTTGAAACGGTATCATTTAGCAGATCCACCCCTTTAATGATTTTTTTTAAAAATGTGGGTACCTGATAAAGTCACGTATCCTGTACTGCTGGATTCAGCACGCTCTGACCTTTTTAACAAACCCTGGTTGGTGCTTCTGGAACAATCCCATCAAAAACTTTGTAAGGATATTTGACACACTCGGTTTTAGATGAATCAGAGCTTCCACTGTGAAATAGCTCGAGTTCAAGTGTAGCATCTCCCACTCTACTCGGCTAGATTTAGCACTTTTTCAATTTACGTATCTGCCCATTTTTAAAGTAAAATATTCTTATTCAAGAATCTGTTTCATATGAAGGGCATTATAAAGAGTTTGAAAAACACTGTTGTCATTTGTTCTGCCTCCAGTTGGAAGATAAAGACTAACCCTGAGCTCTGTGTCTTCTGGCTAATGCTAGCCAATGGTAGCTTGCCTACTAACATGGATAAATTACTCGCTATCTAACGTAGCAAAATGCTGTCATGACTGCACAATGTTAGTTAAATTATCCAAACCCCCAGTAATCGTTTTGGTAAACTGGCTAACATACTGTTTGAAAAACATCGGCTAATGCTGCGAAATAACTTAGCTTGCTGGCTAATGTTATTTATTTATTTATTTTTAGATGCTGGACTTGTTTTTTTGTTTGTTTTTCCTCAGGGGATGCACAATAAATGGCAACTTATGTTATTACAAATACATATATTAATATATCTCTAATATCTCTTATATATAATATATAAATAATTTATGAACTCTGTGGTGACTCAGTGACTCGTTCCAGTACTACAAACACAAACATAGATCACCCCGTTGCTGTATGAAGTCATTAGAGCACCAAATGTGTATTATTCTACAGCAAAAAATGGTCCAAACAAATGTACATGTATTAATACATGATCAGTATTAATGACCTATGATTCACATCTACAAACAATTTATTACGCCAGCTTAATGTACCTGTGCTTGAAGTACTGGGTATTTTAAATGTGACGGTAAACAGCTCGGAGGATTTTCTTATTGACGGTTTGGGTGTAGTTCTTACTGTACCAGCTCAAAATCTGCAAAGGCACGTTGAAATGCTTGAATTTTTGCACTGAATGATGGCTGTGGCTGAACACATTTTGTTTTCAGGTTGTCCATCCATTTTATTCCTATGAGTGCTTTTGAAGGCCTTGAGAGCATTTTTCAAATTTGGCACACAGTTTTTGGACTCCAGGTTAAATTGAGATGAATTTTGTGATCAAAGATCAAACTCAAGAATGTGTAAAATAGTTTTTGTGAAATTTTGTCAAAGTTAAGAAAAAATAGGGTAAAATGATGAAGTGATCATATTTTGTATCCAAGGTCAGAACGTTTGGGCCAAAGCTCAAACTGAAGTACAGATGAAACTATAACTTTGAATGCTTGGTGGAGGCTTGCATCCATGAGGTCGTTACTCTAATTGTAGTACAGTAAATTTTGTTGACATTAGATCCCTAGGTTGAAGCATGTGAGCACCCAGGAGACTCCTATGCAGATTCAGTTCAATTCAATTCAATTTTATTTATATAGCACCAAATCACAACAACAACTTTATACTGTAGGGTAAAGACCCTATAATATTAGACAGAAAACCCCAACAATCAGATGACCCCCAATGAGCAAGCACTTGGCAAAGGAAAAACTCCCTTTTAACAGGAAGAAACCTCCGGCAGAACCAGGCTCAGGGAGGGGCAGCCATCTGCCGCGACCGGTTGGGGCTGAGGAGAAACAGAAGAGAGGAGAGGGAGATAGGACAAAAGAGACACTATGGAGATGCATGGAAAACTTGGTAACTTTGCACAGGTAAGTGTCACCAAGACCTGACTGTGATTATGTGCCAGAGATACCTTTTCAGTTAAAATGCAGTTATCTGGAGCTTATTAAAAGCTATTACATTATATAAAAATAGACCGTGGTTTAGTCAAGATAGCACTTAGGGCTAGAACTGAAAGTGTACCATATTCTAAATATCTGGGGTATCAAGTCAATGACAACTGGGATTTCCTGCACAAAATCTAATGTAGGATTGAGCAGGCCACAGCTTCTTTCCAGAAAATGAGGAAAGTTCTGACAAGCAGACACTTAAAAATCACTCTTCACACTCGATTACTTCCATGCTATATGTTTAGTATCTTGTTATATGATGTCGAGGCATGGACACTAACCAATGCTTGGTGTAAGAGATTGGAGGCGTTTGAGACATCGACATACAGAAGGACAGCCAAAGTCATCAGTGTGGCAGTTTGGCATCATATGACCAAAAAGAGAGAAATTACACTACAGTCAAGAAGGAAACTAGAATGCTTGGATCACATGATGCTAAACAACAAATGCCATCTGCTGCAAGTAATACTCCAAGAAGAAACTGATGGAAGACGTAGTCCAGGTCACAGAAGAATATCCTCACTCAAGAACGTAAGACCAACATCTTTCAGAAAGGCTATGGACGAAAAACAGATCGTACTGCTGGTTCTTGGAGGACAAGGAACTTGAAGAAGAGGAAGTCTGAATCATAGACTGCATGTTAAAGATGCATATGGTCAAAATTAAAATGTATTCACTAAGACGTGAAACTTGCAACTGAGAGTCATCTGGAAAGTCTTTCCAGATTGTCATAAATAAAGTGAGCTGAAGGGTGATTTTGTCAGACATTTGGAAGTCTTTTTGGAATCAGAGTGTCGCCCCCTGCTGGACATTAGAAAGAATGAAGATTTACGGCTTTGGCTTCTATATTCAAACCCGGAAACGATGCCCATCTTTCTTATACAGTTTGTGCTCTGAATGTGTTGTGAGCAGCCACACAGCTATTGAGGTTTTCAGAAATATAATTCTGGGAATCACATGGGCTTCATCAGCAGATGGAGTGAGATCAGTTGTCACTGAACAGATGTTAAAGATGCTAAAATTTCCCATCATTCTAACCACTTTCATGACTTCTAATCTGCTTTGGCTGAGTAAATTTACTCTACTGGTAAAGACAAAGTGATACAGCTTAAAAAAAAGTCAGCAATCCAATCATATCACTGAAAGAACAAAAAACATATGGCCATTAGCTTCACAGCTGTGGGCACAAAAGACATTTGAACATTTTCTCTCTTGCATCTGGGCATCCTCGTTACTCAGCAACTTTTTTTTAAACCACTAAAAGCAGCAAAGAAAGGGTGACCATCAAACTACAGTGTGATTTAACAGCACCTGCTGGTTCCTTTCTACAAGACATTTTGTAATTAATTGCATGTCAAACCTGCTCTAGAGCCAGAGCCAGCCTTTTAAAAAAATGTACTAATCCCATTTCTTAAACTGTTTGAAATGCTGTCACCCAGAGAAACACCAGAAAAACAAGGCAGAAAATATTCACTAGTTTGTCTCTAACCCTGAGAGGCAGTATCGAGCCTTATAACAGCATTTTAAACAGCATCAACTATTTCTGATTGGTTCGGTTTTTATATCTAAATGAACACCCAGATATTTGTGTATCTCCACTCCTGTCATTGAAACTGTGAGTGTGCTTGTTTCCATATGTGTTTGGCTGTGTTGCTGTGGCTTTGTGTACATTTGTGACCGAGACTTCCCAGAAGTTCTTCACTTTGGCTGCCTCTGGGAAGGCTGAAATTCATGATGGTGTCTTAGGTTCATATCATTACAAAACTCAGATTTTCTATAATTGAATTCTCAAATTTAAAAGAAAACAACCAAAACATTCACTGAGGATATAAAGTAATAGATGTATGGAAACAAGTGAGTTTTTTTGGTCTTTGAGGAACCATGTGGCGTGACTTTGCAAGGCCGGATCAACCTCATTACACTGCAACAACCCAGCAATATGGTTTTGAAATGGTTTTAAACCTGCATTCTGTCTAATGGCCAGCAGGGGGTGACTCCTCTGGTTGTTAAAAGATGTCAGATTATATTAGTTTAGGTCTGACGTCATTAACCAAATGTCTAAATTCTCCTTCAGTTCCCACTGAGAGTAAAAACCATGACTGTTCTCCGAGGTGTCACAATAAAGTTTAACATCCAGACATCCATGAAAAAGATTTGCAAAGTTTAGCAGAGTTAGAAGTTAGTTCATTTCAAGCTAAAGATGATATATCATGTTCCGACTGAAATATTTCTAAAAAACTGAAACGTACAGCTCTGCTACAGCAGAGAAAGGGATACCAGCGACATTTGGAGGGTTAGTGAAGACATCATGATGAGTAATATAAAGGGAAGATGGAGGCTCAGGGTCAAATTGTTCTCAATGAACATTCATGTTGAGGGTCCCTGATGGACAGAGATATATGGCAGGGAGAAGACACTAAACACGGACCAAACTTCAGCCAAGCAACATCTGAGAGGATCCATCCACAGCACGAGGTGAGTCATTACAGCTCATGGCTGCAGGTGAGGGTAGGAATGTGGATCGACTGCACGCTCAGCTCTCTCCTTATTATTATTATGTTTGTAAGTCTGTATTTATTCATTTTACCCTAATGTGTCATCTCAGCACTTTAAATTTTCAGGTTTTTTATTGGTTGTTGACTTGGAAACGTGGCTGATTGGACAAATGAAATGTGAATAGATATAAAAACACTCAAATTTAACACCTAAACCTCTCTGTGGCATAAATATTCTGTACTTACCTGTAAATCATCAGACTTCAGGACTCAGTAGATTTATTATGTGTTTTAATCATAGTCAGAATTCACACACACACACACACACACACACACACACAGACACACACTAAAAGCCCTCTGCTGCCTCTCTTTCATCCTTTCTTCCTTCACACTCCTCCTTTTCTTTGCCTTTACACTGACTCCTCTCATTCTGCCCTCGCCTCACTCTAATCTCCCATATTCTCTTCTCTGCGTCCTTTTTTCATCTCTCCCCTCCTTTCTACCTTTCTTTCTCTCTTCCCCCAAGTGCCTCTCCTTTTCCTTTCATTCATCTTGCTTCCCTTTCACCCTAATGCCTCCTTCTCAGCCTCCCCTTTTCTCTCCCTCTTTGCTAAACCCCCGCCACCTCTCCGTTTCACATCTCTTTCTCTCTCCTTATCAGAGTTGAGGATGAATGGTGAAAGGCGAGGAGGCGAGGCTGAGACTCAAACCCGATGCCTCGTGTGTGGGAACCTCATTGTGGCCGGCGACTCAGAAAGAGAGAGAGAGCGAGAGAGCGGGCTAAGGTATCGCACTTCTCCCCCGTATGGTCGATAGAGCAGACCCTCTCATCTTTCCCCGCCTTGAATGGCATTACTGTGCCATCCAGCCTGGGGAGCTGGGGAGGGGGGGGGAGTGTGGGGGAGTGATGCATGACCTGACAGAAACTGAGATGAGGGGAATATTTTCTTGTCTTAAATATTTCCAGGAACATATTTTCTTGTTTACACGACTTGCCAGAAAGTTTCTTTACCAGTTTGACCAGTTTTGCTCCCACAGGCGCTCAACTGTAATCAGAGCTGTAAATATATTTCACTTAACCTTTCACTTTTGCACTTTCCCAAAAGGTTAAGAACCACTTATACGTTTTATTTAAACAGTGATTGCTGCAGCACAGTAAAACTGACAATCTGACAGCTGAACTACTGTCCATAGAGTCACAGAATTAAAAGATGGAGACTATACATTTTATTCTGAGCTGATAATAAATCTGTGACGTCATCGCAGTCTTCGCTCTAATACAGTGACGAATGACTGATTATAAAAACGCTCATGTTAAGCACAAAAAATAGTGAAATAGAGTCTAACTGGAATTTCAGGGTCTGTAAAAACATGAACTTCTGCAAACTAATTCGCTCCACTTTGCTTTGACAGCGATTTTATGAATGAGGAAATGAATTCAGCTGGTTCAGGTGCAGCAGGAGGGGAGGAGTCAGACAGAAACCTGAGAAAGAAAACCTGCCAGCAAGCAGGTTAGGTTCATAGAGTCTGTTACCACGGTGACTGACTCGGAGTTTAAGTTAACTCTCTTTCTGGAACAGAAAACCCGGAGTTTCCCTCAGTCAGGGTGAACAAACTCAGACTTTTAGCTAAACCTGCTTCCTGGAACAGGGCCCTGATGTGCATCAGTTAGTGTAATTTAGATCATATATTGTGCTC
Organism: Ptychochromis oligacanthus; assembly: GCA_015103295.1. Taxonomy (NCBI): domain Eukaryota; kingdom Metazoa; phylum Chordata; class Actinopteri; order Cichliformes; family Cichlidae; genus Ptychochromis; species Ptychochromis oligacanthus. The sequence continues at coordinate 6,766 of VVAS01071158.1, forward strand.
AGGAGGTGGCAGTTTGTATGACTAACTAAGTCTATTTGTGCCTGCCATTAGCCCAGGTAATGCTCATGTTGACTGTTGCCCTATTATGAGGCCATCCATGTTTCTTTAGCATAGCATTGCATTTTTTATGCCCTTGCTGCCAACGTAGCCCAGTTTCAACGCAAAAAGAGTAATAGCTACACTGGTAGCTATAAAATGTTTTGTGGAAACATGAAGGCAGCACTGAAGTGCTGGAAGCTGCAGTTCCTCTAATGTCCACTTGAGGCTATTTCCAACAGTGCGTCAGTCAGCTTCTAATGACGCAGGCGGCTGTAGCTGCTAGCTGTCTGCCAGGCTTCGCCTCAGCTGATTGGAGTCCCTGAACTGGACCTCTGGACCCTGTTTGTGCTGTTGGAGCCTTTTGGAGCATTTTGTCAGATAATTACACTAGAAATGCTCCAAAAGGAAATCTGTGCTTCAGTTTTCGTACGTCAGATTCTGGCATTTTATTTGGATGTTTCTTAGCACTAATTAGCAGGTACCTGTGTGATGAACCCATACAGTCTATGGATACAGCTTTATAACCAAGCTAGGTAGCATTATAACCATGTGTTCAAATCTGTTCACTTATGGCTCCAATAAAAGCAACATGGCTTTAGCTATAAAACCTAAATTGAGGCATCAAAATGGTGAGTTCAGAAAGCAGTCAGTGATGTTACAGCTGTTACGTCCATGTTTTATATACAGCCTGTGGGGGATGTTTTTTTTCTGTCCTGCCTGAGTGAAATCACCTCACTTTCAGCTTCCTGCACTGGGAGGCTGACGGGTGCAGTTCAAGGACGTTAACCCAAGAGACTGGTTTTCTGTCCTGTGTGCTAACTTCATTTTTATGTTCTTTGTAAACTTACGGATCTTATTCCCACTTACCTATGGGGAGGTTTAAATAAAAAAAAAAAAAAAAATACTTGGATAGGTTGCACTTTCACAAACCACCTTAAAAAGCTCAGTTTTCCATTTCACGAGGTTCCAGTCCTACAACATACCCAAAACAAGTAACCCGTCTAACAGGCAGTATTGTGAAGCAAGTTCATTTTGTGCTGTGGACCAACCACGTTACACATTTTGCTGTGAGACTGAACTCGTTTACTGAACCTGCATCCAGGACATTTAGACCTTTTACAGCTCTCCAATCTAAAAAGTTCTCTTTCAGTTCACCTGCTTTCAGCCAAACTGCAGTCGGGGTTTTGTTTCTAATCCACCTCATCTCAGAGCAACTCTTGAAAATTACAATGGAGCCTATTAGATCCCTTTATCTCTGCCTTTGACTTTGGACAAAGAGTTCACCCATTTAGAACAAGTGCTAGACGCAGGCCCTGTGGAAAGCAATCAAGTGAGACTGTTTTCCATCTTCTAAACTTGGCACAGTCTCGAGAACATAAAGGAGCTTTGGGTCATTACGGTACCAGGCCTGACAGATTAGTATAAAAGCTGAAGCACACTACTTTAGCTTGTACAGTGCTCTTTGCAATCATTTGCTGGCACGACCAAATGAACTGAAAAAACTTAAAAAAAAAAAAAAAAAAAGAGACTGCAAAAACCAAACCGAATCTCAGTCAGCAGCCCAGAGCAGACAGTTTGTTATTTCAGATCACCTCGAATCTGACCTGCTTTATTGTGTGTGGAGACAGACAGGCAGACGGCTGAGCGACGGGGGGTATTTTCCATCTACACACCTGTCTGCTCATATTAAGTTATGCAGCCTGTGAGTTTAGTTTGCAGAGTCTGGTTCACATGGTCAAGCTGTGAAATGTCTTCCCCGTGCCTCAGTACAAAACCTCTTCTCCCTCTTAGCATCAATTATTCAAGCAGGAGTCAATTAGGATTGAATAATTTATCTTCCGAGTGTCAATATTTGGTAAACAATCCCTTGCAGCTTTTTACAATCCCCCAAAGTGTCCGACTCTGCTGCTGTGATCAGGGACTCTGGGTTTTTGTGCTGGCTGTATAATCGGAGCAGTTCTAGTGTTTAGTCCTGTCGGCAGTGAGCGGCTGTCGTGCTAAGTCACAAGAAAGATGATTCAGGCCCGCAGGAAGGAGATTTGGATTATGTGACTGTTTTTCTTTTCTTTCCATCAGTGAAACTAAAGAGACCTCTTTTTCATAAAGACTTAGTCACACTTGTTGAGAAATTTAGTCCACCATGCATTATGCAGCAAAAATGTTCAGACTCCCTCTTCCATCAGTTGTTGTGGGAATTAGATGACACCAGGTTGGCGATGCAGATGAATAGTGTCAAATATACAGCAGTGTGCAAAAGTCTTGAGCCACCCCTTATTTCTTTATATTTTGCTTCCAAGTAGCCAGACTTTCTTGTAATTTTTTTAAAGTGGTCATGAGCAATAGTTCTCCAGGCTTTCTGAAGGTCTTTCAAAGTTTTTCTTTGGACATTGTCTGCTTTTTCACTCATTTTCAGTCCAGTCCTTGTACCTGATCATTTTCAGAGAAGTGTTTTTTGTTTGTTAAGCCATCTATGAATTACTCAATCATAGAAAAGGTACCTAAATCAAGGGATGAACTTGTGTTGTGCCTACACATAACAGACAACTTATCAAAGAACCAATTTTAAATTGTATCTTTAGGCACTTTGTTATTAGCAGCCTGTCACAAAAACATGTAATTTGTTCCTGTTTCTTTAGTTGAATCTGTGAAAAATGTCACAGATAACACAGTTGACAGGCATAAAATAGTATTTTTGCACCAACGAGGGAATTCCTGGGAATTTGGGCTAATGGGAATTTGAGGAAACTGGACAAGTGGAGGACAAAAGAAGTGTCAGGCCTAAAAAACGACAAATTTGAATCCAAATTTGAAATTTTTGTTTCAAATTGTCAGTATGTATGGAGAAGGTCAGTAGAGAGGTACAAGTAGTGAGTGTCTACAGCAGGGGTCACCAACCTTTTTAAAACTGAGAGCCACTTCAAGGGTTACTGAGTAAAACAAGGGGCTACTTGTTTAATAAAAAATTCCTGAATAACATAAAGTTGCACAGTTCACCTTTAATATTATTAATAATAATAATATAATAATGATAGTAAATATTTATATATGAAAAGAGACTCTCTGATCATGTTACTGTTAATGATTCCTCACAGTAAATACTAACAAATATTTACTATAGTAGGAAACACAAATACACTATATTGCCAAAAGTATTCGCTCGTCTGCCTTCACACGCATATGAACTTGAGTGACATCCCATTCTTAATCCATAGGGTTTGCAGCTATAACAGCTTCAACTCTTCTTGGAAGGCTTTCCACAAGGTTTAGGAGTGTGTTTATGGGAATTTTTGACCATTCTTCCAGAAGTGCATTTGTGAGGTCAGACACTGATGTTGGACGAGAAGGCCTGGCTCGTAGTCTCTGCTCTAATTCATCCCAAAGGTGTTCTGTCA
>VVAS01071175.1:12944-23178 GCA_015103295.1 Ptychochromis oligacanthus
TGGCGTTTAAACAATGCTCTGTTGGTTCTAAGGGTCAAAGTGTGCCAAGAAAATATCCCCCACACCATTAAACCACCAGCAGCGTGAACCGTTGATACAAGGCAGGATGGATCCATGCTTTCATGTTGTTTACACCAAATTCTAACCCTGCTATTCAAATGCCACAGCAGAAATCCAGACTCATCAGACCAGGCAATGTTTTTCCAATATTCTGTTGTCCAATTTGGTGAGCCTGTATGAATTGTAGCCTCAGTTTCTTGTTCTTAGTAGTGGCACCCATTGTGGTCTTATGAAGCTTCAAGGTTCGATGTGTTGTGTGTTCAGAGATGCTCTTCTGCACACCTTGGGTCGAATTACTGTTGCCTTCTTATCAGGTTAAAGCAGTGGCCATTCTCCTCTGATCTCTGGCATCACCAGGGCATTTTCACCCAGAGAACTGCTGCTCACTGGATAGTTTCTCTTTTTCTGACCATTATCTGCAAACCCTAGAGATGGTTGTGTGGGAAAATCCCAGTAGATCAGCAGTTTCTGAAATACTCAGATCAGCCCTGAGACCAGCAACCATGCCACATTCAGAGTCACTTAAATCACCTTTCTTCCCCATTCTAATGCTCAGTTTGAACTTTAGCAGGTCAGCTTGACCATGTCTACATGCCTAAATGCATTGTTACCGCCGTGTGATTGTCTGATTAGATATTTGTTTTAACAAACAGTTGAACAGGTGTAAGTAAAAGTGGCCAGTTAGTGTACATATCATGGTGTAAATGTTTTTACAAAAGTTCAGATGGTGGACAGATTTCCATTTTCATACAATGGGAATCATCTCAGGAGGTGCAGCCCAAGGTACTTCAGCCAAGGATTCAACCTTCAATGTCTGTCTGCCACTTCTGTTGTGTTTCATGTGAACCACTAGACTAATTCAGTCTGTGCTTAACAATTGCAATTGACAAGTCAGTATCCACAGAGTGTAACCCTAACATCATCACTAATGTTTTCTCTCTTCTTTTCCAGCACCATGATGGATGAGCTGGTGCAGGACCTGGTGTCTGCACTGGAGCAGACCTCAGAACAGAGTAAGCTAGGGGAGCTGTGGGAGGAAATGGTCCTGAGTCCTCTGGAGCAACGGCGCCAGATCCGCCGTCGCAGAGGCCGTAAGCGCTTCCGCGAGTCGACCCTCTATCCGATAGAGCACAGGCAATGCTGGATTGAAGCCTCTGAGTCCAGCTTGGATGAGGCTAAAGAATACAGGGAGACTATCAGTTCTACTGTGGCCAACTGCAGTGACTCTGATGATATGACTGCAACCACCCGATGGCCGTCCCTCATGAGAGGCTCAGTGAGGGCAAGGCAGTCCTCCTGGCCGGAGTCTGACTCCTTCACCGATAATAATCCTGGACGGCCGCTCAGGAGGCGGAGGAAGGTTAAACGCATGACCTCAAATGTAACTGTCAGACTGCAGCCCACGTTAAAAGGTTCTGGCCTGGATAGGAAACAGAGAAACAGGCCTTCTAAGGTGCGGCATCTGTCAGGATCGAAGAAGCGGTCTGGTGGTTGGATGGGAGCAGACAGAAAGACTGAAGGAGCCAGACTGATGGGAAAGAAGTGCTGGAAGAGAAAGATGGCAAAGGAGCACAGAGATGCTGCAGACGAGAACATGTCTGAGGGGTAATTCTTAGATTTTCTTTTTTTGACCTAGATAAACCTAACCTTTTGGCTCCCTTGGCCTTACATTAAGGGTCATATTAAGCACTTTGGACTCATTAATTGTGAAAAATAACCCTTTCATTTTTTTCAAACCCATCATTTAATGTGCAGTTTTGCAGTGAGCCAAATGTTAACCCTGCTGTTGTTTAAAGAGTCCGGATTTAAATCACACCGAAAAAGAAGCTCAAAACTCTAAAAGCCCTTTTTACCCTTTAAATTGAAAGTTACCAAGGCAGTTAAACCCATAACATAAAAGTCATGGGCATAACTACTATCAGACAGAAGCAATTAAACAAGGCGACATTTAGGATGATCTATACTGCCTGTCTTCATTGAGCCAGTTGTCAATATTCAGCATGTCCTCAACTAAACCAAAAAAAAAAAAGTATCACAATCATGCCACCCTACTTTAAAGTATTGAGTTGACATTAAAAATGAATGATAGAGTCTCTTCATCCTCATCTCATATAGCTGAAATGAACATCAGGGAGGGATCTTTGATAGTTATGCCTCCAGGCATCTGCCAGCTCATTATTTTCTTTCGAGAAATATTGTCACAAATAAATAAGTGACTTGGTGTGCTATTGATTTGTTTTGAAATGAATTCCTGTCTTGGGCTGGATAATTAAAGCTGTGCCTGTCCCACAGTCCCAGAGTACACCGTCTTGTGTGCATTTTATTTAGCAAAACTAAATGTGGCTGTAACTGGCAGCAGCGAGAGACATTATGTTACTACAGTAAAGCAAACATTAGTATACATTGATCTAAAATCTGGCAGTGACCTTGATTTAAACTACTCTTACCACTCCGTTAAATATACACTCAGTAGTACTCTATGTTAAGAAAATACAATTTTTAAATTTTAAAAATTATTAAAGGGTTAATGTGTACAGTGCTCATTTTTACATCTATAAATGCATCTGTGGGTCAGTACATTTTTCATTAAATTATTGTATGTAATTTTATCTAACATCATATTGCATATCGGTTATTGATCTGGCATTTGCAGTTATTTGTTACCATAGACTGTATATAAAAGATGGACACAGTCATTGTGACTTACCCACTGGTTTATGAAACCCCTTTTTGAAGTCTTGATTGTAACATGAAATGATCATTTTTCAAAGAAAGAATGGAGTGCTGACTTATTAGTGTGTTAACAAGCTGTATTAACAGACTGTATGGGTGGATTGTACAGACCACCTGCTAATAAGTGTTGTCATGAACGAATCCCAAAGGAGAAATGTTCCTTCAGCCTACCCTTCAAAGCACCATTTCCAGCTTGTGCATATCCAAAAAAACCAAAAAAAAACCAACCCCCCCCCCCAAAAAAAACCCACACACCTAATACAGCTCCAAATTTTCCAAACTATCTGCAAACTTATGCAAGACAGCACAAAAACTCCTGCTCCAGAACAATGGCAACCGACAAGCAAAGAACTTAACACAAAAACATTATTCAAAGTAACCAGACACAGATAACAGGCTTGATCTCATTCAATAAACGCTCCCACGACATGAGGCCTCCCAAAACCAGTACTCAACATAGTGGCCAGACCACCACTCACAAATTGCCAAATCAGAGACCACAAACCAACTACAAAAGCAAGGTTAAAACCATAACTAACCAAACTAACCTATAAAAACACAACACCACGAGTACTAGTTGTAACCCAACAAAGTATCACAAACAAGCTTCTTAAACAAGTATTTAAAAGCTTACCAGACCAAGAAATTTGTGCCGACGAGCCCTCATTTGTCACAACCCGGCTTAAAGTACGTGACAAGAAGAGGGAGGCCACACACAGACTTAGGAGATGGTTACATATTTTAATAAAATAAAGAAACCAAAGAATAGTATAAATGTTTATCAGCATATCATTGTGCTTGCCATGTTTGAATGCATGAAAGGTGTATGTGTAAGCATGCTGCCAAAACAAGAACCCAAATGCTCTGTCTGTCAGTCAATCAGCATCTCTGGAAGAGAGACGCAAAGAAGAGCTCTTTGAGGTTCTGGCAACCCTGTAAAACAGCCCTGTTTTATAATGCACCTGAGCCTGCCCTGCTCAGGTGTGCTGCATCCAAAATTGGGTCAGCCCCACCCACCACTTACCTGAAAGGGAAACAGACAGCAAGAAACACAAGGACAGCCCTGTGGCCGTCACAGAGTTAAGCAATATACAAATAAAATTCTGCAGTTTAATTCTCCTGAAGTGGAGCATAGATTTCTTGGATTGGCTTTACGATGAACTTCCCATATTATTTGTCAGATTACTGCATTAAAAATGCTCCAAAATGTAACAACACTGCAAATACGGTGAGATTTGGCCCAGTTCAGTGACTCAAATTAGTCCAAGTGAAGCCTAGCATACAGGTGGAGGTTACAGCCACCTGTATTGGCATCTACTCTACATTCAAAGCAGCCATGCCCCTTATAATGCAAACTGTAAGCCATGATACAATTCAGATTAGTAGGTTATTAAGAAAAAAACAAGCTGCCATCTGCTAAGAAATTACTCTTTGTTATAGATAAAATTACACAGTCTCTTAGTATTGTAAATCAAATAGTATAAGGCTATGAAAGTGTCATTATGATGCTTAATGACTAGGTTTAGGAATACAAATTCCTTCAGACATATCACAAAAGCAGGACATCTTCAGTCTCTGGAAGGTGGTGCATGTGCCATGTGGGTGGTACTTTGTTCATAACGGAAGTTTTTTTTGTGTACACTATATAGTGCTTAGACTCGTGAATACAATAGCAGAGAGTAAATATAGTGCACTACAAAGTATACAGGAAGTATTTTCAGACAAAGAGCTTGACTCAGGAAGTGTTAGCTGATATACAGACTGTTCTCTCTGTAAGACTCTCTTTTGACCCAAATGACCTTAAAATCTGTACACCATGCAACACACCCTATCCTAGGTCTGTCTGTTAGGATATGGAAATATCCTAATAGTTTATTTACTTGTATTTATTGGGTTGTTGGGGATATAATATTGCAGTACAGTTATAGTTATGAAACAACAGACACAAATGCAGGTCAGTGCTGGCCAGCTGCACAGGGACACAGTTTTTTGAAGCTTCATGGACCCCATTTCTAACGCCCTCCAATGCACATTCATAATGTATTTCCTTTGCCCATCTCATTATCTGTTGATCACATAAAACATGTGTGAAGAAGACGTTTGAGGTAACCCATAATGGGACAGAGAGAAGGCTTTACGTCTTCTGGTTTAATTTGTGCTGACCTCCCTAGCCCCTAAACGGTACTTGTTTTCTTACTTTATGGAAAAATCAATAGCCGTTCTGACAGAAAACAGCTCCGGAGAAGAAATAAATGGGAGCACCATGGCACGCTGTCAATCATTTCTCACTTACACAACGCCAACACTCTTGATTGCTGCTCAGTAGACTGCCACATTGTACTGAGGGGTGAACAATCTCATGGTTAAGTCCTGGCAGAGGCAAAAGGATATGAACAAATGGCAGTGGGGATGAGGGGTTGACAGTGGTACAACGGCAATATGTATGCTCTGAGAGTGTATGGTCCATTTGGTGTCAGACACAGATGCAATTGTTGTAATGTCTTTTGAGTCACTTGGATTTTTTTTCAGTTTTGTTTCATTCCTTTAACCTTTTTCATTTGGAGCCTGTGGTCTCTTAAGGTCTCCTTCTTCTCAAGGTCACTCCGCTTATGTGCATACTGAGCAGAGCTTTGCCTTCAGCCACCCAAGTGCAAGGAGAGCAGATGTTGGTAGCTCCAGTTGGGCTCCACATCCTTGATTAGACCTGGCTCAGCCTGCTGGCAGTGAGGCCACCTGGCACCCAGGCTGTCCCAGCAAGCAGGCCTCACCTGTGGGTAGTTGCTGTCCGGGGCTCACCCTTCATCTCCAGCTGTGTGCTGCTTCTGGTGATGTTGATTTCATCCGCGGCATCAAGAAAAACAAAAGCCATTGTGTACACTTTTCTATCACTGATGTAATTTATATTTTGAAAACTCTGTGAGGAGTTTTTGGGAAAGCAGCGCAGCATCTGCAGAAGTTAATTTTCATAAATCTCTGAGACTAATCCAATTACTGCAGCTCAGGGAGGGTGGGATAACCTTATAATCAGACACCCATGGAAGAGGGCATGGATTTGGGTTGGGGCGGCTTGTTTGAAGAGCCCACAGATCCATTGTTATCAGCACTTTGCCCCCCTCCGACTCTGCCTCTTCTTTATTCCTCTGCAGAATGAGCCCAGGCTCAATAAATGGCGGCTTGCCTGTAATCTCTGTGCAAACTGGTCTGCCTCTCCCAGGAGCTGAGGATTATAGCCTAATGATTAGTGCTCATCTGGATACTGTGTTTTGCTTCAACTCTTTGGATTGTAATAAGACAATATGGCTATGAGGGAAGTTAAGTTCATTTCTAAGTGCTGGAATGCAGTTTTTTTTCTCATTTTGCCCTTGCCTTTGTTTCATCTGGACATATTATTTATTCTAACTGTGGTATTTAATTTGCAATAGGACGGTTATATTTGATCAGATGAAGTGCTGTTTCGAGCAAGGATTTTCTTGCTGCATGCAGCGAGACAAAGACCAAGTTTGCCCAAAATGTTTGTCAACTTTTCTTGACAAAGGTCACTGCTGAAGAAAGAAGAGGTGTTTCTTTTGGTCCCAAGAAAAATGGGGATCTTAATTATTTATAACATTAATTAGGCAGTACTTAATGGAAACGGTCTCACATCGGCCCTATGCTGCTCCAAGCGACATCACATTACACCTTTAATACGAATAAATACTTAATGGGCGTCTCTAATTAATTGTTTATACCTGTGATTCTTTTTCAAACTTTGAACAAAACCCCTGCAATAAGAAGAAAACAGATTTCTTACTTGAAAATGGAAGACAATGCTGAGAAATTCCTGTAGAATGAAGCATAAAACAAAAGTGGCAGGTAGTGGTTGTTGTAGAGCTTGTCGCTGGGCTGATGTTGGAGTGTTGTGTGCTCCAGATGCCAGCTGATATGTCCAGAGGTGGGGTACAGCTGAGGAGAGGCCTGGGGAATCAGTCTGGGTAGAGGGTTGAAGGGGAGGGATGGGGGTGGAGGGATGGTTTAGGACTGCTGAGTTAGGGCAGACATCTTCCAGATTCTCTGGAGAGGCCTGCTCCCTCTCACATCTGCTTCCTGTGGATGTTAGGGAAGATGCTGCAGGACCATCTGGCCAGGGAGACAGGCAGGCAGGCAGGCAGGCAGGCAGGCAGGCAGACTGGATGGACGTTTTCCTGATCCTGTCATCACTGACCTGCCTCTGCAATATGGCAAAGCACCATATCAGCGCATATCTGACCCTCCAGCTTTCTCCTACAAGCAAGGTCAGCAATGATAAACAGGAAGTAAAATGCAAGCAAGAGAATTAAGCTGCTTTTCTTTCAAAAAGTTGTATGAATGACTTATTAAAAGGATAAGGCTACTGTTATTAACCGTCTCAAGCCAACGATGAACATCCAAATATAATTGTAAAAAGGCTGTTATTTCCTTGATATTAAGTGGTCAAACAGAAGCAAATAAGGCATTTGTTAGAGACAGATTTCAATAATGCACACTAAAACAATGATGTATTCTAGCAGTAGTGAGTATGTGGGATTGCCTCCCCAAAAAAAGAAAAGAAAAGAAAAAAGAAGAAGAAAAACTGGTGTGTATGCTAATGTATTAAAGAAACATGTCAACCCATGCAATGATGTCACTTGTCCTTTAAGCTTTCTGGTATTCAGAAAAGAGCATACATTCAATAAAAGTACTTGTTACATTAATTTAAAGTAAGCAATGGCAGTCTGACCACTTGGCTTTTTCTTTTTTTTTTTACCTCTTATTGCTCTATCTTCATCCTCTCACTTGACCTTGAACTGTCTAGAGGTCCCAGTCCAAGGCGGATGAAGTGTGAAAAAGAAAGAAAAGCCACAGTTATTTGGGTAAGGGGCAGGGGCGCGGAGGGTGTGGAGGGAGTGTAACAGGGGTTGCCTGAGGGTGTGGAGAGGACCGGCAATGGAGCAGTCTAAGCAGAGGCAGCCCACGCGGCAGATGTCGACCAGTTGTTGAAGCAGCACGTCTGTGGGTCGCCCCGTGTGTGGGGCACACCCAGAGGGAGGGGCGGACAGGGGAATGTGTTTCGCTCTCCTGTCATCCTCCACAACGCAGGCCAGATTAGATTGGAGCTGACAGCGGAGGATATTCAATTAGATTGTTCATGTCACTCAGTGGCTTCGATCAGAGTCCCTCCTGATGCCTTTGTGTTTGCTATCACAACAAGGGAGAACACAGCACGCTCTGTCTTTTTGTGTCATCTCCATTTAAGTCGACCTCTAGCTCCAGACTTCTTCATTACTTTTATTATTGAATGTTGCATGTTATATGGTGACATTACAGTGGATAGCAATTTTTTGGATTTACATTGTTCACTTTTCAGATGATTTAGCACTGTCTGACCTAAAGATTCCAAAACGGAGTTCTTGATCCTCAAATTTCATTGATATTAAAGAAGCAGGTCAGTGGGAATCAATTCACATGTGATGTTTTTTCTTTGCAGGGAAACCAGCAGCACATGCAGCAGTGACCCTGGTCTGTTTACCAATGATGAAGGAAGACAAGGTATTAAAAGACAAATATGCTTTCTGATTGTATCTGAGATTTTGCAGGTCACACAAAGAAAGATGACGAGTTGTCAGATCTGGACAATACCCTGCCCGACTCGGAGGGAATGCTGGGGCTAGAGAGGGAGGTTTAGATACAATGGGCTGGTTGCTGGGCACCCAGGCGACTCTAATAAGACGTTGTCATGTCATGTTAATGAGCGCTGAAGCCTTTGCTAATCTCATTAGCCATGGTGGGGCCAGGCGGCCTCTGATTTAACAGTTGTCACTACACCTTGACTGTGAGAGGCATGGTTCCTGTGTGCGCTTTGCTGAGTGACAGGTCTGAGAAGAGCTCACTGTCTGGGGACCAGTCTGGTATTGTCTGGTACTACGTAGTTAAAGGAGCAGTTTACCCTAAGGCTTGCGGGACTATGAAATGTACAGTGACTTAGCTTCTCTCAAACATAAACACAACCTTAAATGTAAGGTATTGTAGCTTCTAAATTCCATTGAGTTTAAATGTCCAGTGTTTACCTCCTGTTTTCAATAAATTGCTCAGCATGACTTCCTAACTGATGGAACATCTTCTCTGTCCTTCTTTGCAGGTGATGACGAGCAGAGTGACTGGTTCTTTGAGGGGGACTGTGGTGTTGGGACGGGCGTGGCTGGCCTGCTGCCCAGCTGGGATTCTGACAGCCAGCTTCCTCTTGAGGATAACCATACCTCAGCCACCTTCTTGCAACCTGCACGACTCTCTGACCGAGGTTGCAGAAAATGATTCTCCCTGTCTTTTAGATATAATATAAGTTTTGAAAACACTTGAGTCTGCATTTTTATGACTGTACAATGAAGTGCTGCTGAATATTTGATTTGTACAAAGAAAATATAGCATTTGATCACTACCTTGGCTTCTAGTAAGCACTGCAGTTGCCGTACAGATTCTATTGCTTATTTAAAAAAATTAATGCTCTAAAGTTAGAGTTTTTGATTATATTGTTAGTGCAAGCAATGCTGAGTTTTTCCTTTATTCATGTTATTGCTGCTGTTCCTGCTATTCCTTTCTGATCATTTTGCATCACAAGGCGATAAACGTTGTTTTGCACCTTTGCAGGTTATCATTCACGTCTTAAACGACTGGCTGGCTCTGCTGCATGCTGCGTCAGGAGGGATCGGAGGCGGCCTCCCAGCAAGGTTAAAGAAACCTTGAATTTCCCTCTTCACTAATTACTGAAAACAGTACAACTGTTACAAAAACAGTAACAGTTGTACAGTTTTGGTGTTTTGTTTCTTACTGTGTGTCTGCTTTGCTGTGAACAGGGCAGCAGCATGCCAGTGTTTGTAGAGAGACTGAGGCACTTTTCCCAGGATCCTTACCAGAGAGAGTAAGATAAAGTAGCTGAAACTGTTTTAAAAGCATAATTATACTGAATTCTTAGACATTAAGTACATTTGTTTCCATTATCTTTTTTCTTCTAATAATTTTATTATCTCCTTTTAGCTTTTGGTTGCCTTCTGTTGGAAAACGAGATCGAAGCCAGGTGTGCTATAAAAACATATTTTTTCAAGCTTTATTATCATTTTTTTACCCTGATTGGTTCCAATTCTGATGGTTAAAATGTCACTGATTCTTTCAATTTTGCAGATGAACCCTTTGTGCCCATTAACAGTGTGTCCTATTGACATGGTGTCAGAGAGCTCCCATCTCAGATGTTCCCCCTCGGTCTTCAGAAACAGGTAGTTGGTGCCATTCAAACCTCTACACCATTCAGTCTTTTCAATCAGAGCTCAATATATTGATGTGGAAGTCAATGGCCGGCTCACTTAAATGAATCAGTTACAGAGCGTAGACCTTGGTTAACTAGAGTGATTTTTGTTAAGATGAGACTGTGTGTGTAAACCTTCTCCTTCCTCAC
>VVAS01071237.1:2402-12886 GCA_015103295.1 Ptychochromis oligacanthus
GTAAGTCAGTATAACCCAACCCATGATCTTGTGCTAAATCTAACCAAGTTATTTTTATGCCTAAATGTAACTGAGCTGTTATCATCACATTGTCAAATCATAAAATGGACATATATTTATTTCACTGTGACATTTAACAGCTTATCTGTATCTTTATATTCCAATGGCTTATATCAGAGGGTAGAGACAACCCAGCTGTAGTACATCATAGTTAAGATTGGACATCCCGAGATGTTACAACCACGCTAACAGCTTCCTTACCTTATTTACCAGTTTCCCACCTTTAAATAGCATTCATATCAGCATCAGAGTTGTAATTATGGCTGAGAAGTACAGTACAGGTCAAGATGGCTGACAGAACCTGACCTAGGGGTCAAGAGTTCATTCTTAGTTGTCTTACTTTAGCCAACCACATTACAACCAGTACATGCTAAGAAGAAAGGCACTGGTGAGGTGGTTTTGAGCTACTAGAACTACATAAGCGCCATGAAGCGACTGTTGTTGTGATTTGGCGCTATATAAATAACATTGAATTGAATTAAACATAAAATCTTAAAAAGTACCACTGAGCCTCTTTAGCAGCCATCTGACCTCTAAGTGTTAAATTTGGATGTGCTGGCTCACAAAAAAAGGATTGTTAACTCACATGCCCAACCATGTAGTTCATGAAATATATGCCAAGATATTTTAACACTGAACAAAATGGTGGACTTACAGACTGAAGCTGCTGACGTCACTATGACTAAAAGTCAATACAGAGAAAAAAGAAGAATGAGAGAATCAACCCCAATTTGTGTTTTCTGTATATTTTATCTGAGCTGCCTGCTGCCTCCTTCCTTCTACAATAATTTCATTATTGTAGCTCCTACGTGTGCAGTAAAAACAAGTTAGATTTACACACTGATCTTAATAAGGCCAAGTGTGTCTTTGACCTCTGGAGAGAGCTTGTCTGATTAAATTAGAATCTATCCTCAATGTGTCTTGGATGAGTTTACATCAATGTGGTATGCAGTAACCATCCTATTACCAAGCTGTATCGACTTATTTTTTTTCACAAACAAGTTTCATGTCAGTTAGTAATTTTTTTTTCGCATTTTGTTTGTAAAATGTGTTCTTGTTTAGCAAATGAGCAACAGAAAATCCAGCAAACCTGTGGATGGAAACAACAGTTTTCCAAACAGTCTAGACACACTGATAACCCTTCTGAACCTTTTGAACCCTTGACTCAGTCTGCTTAGGCTCAACTTCATTGTCTCTACATGTCCTATGCATGCCACATGTTATTAATTTAGTAGTATACTCAAATGAATGAGCATATAGGTGTGTGTGTGTTTATGAGACATATTGGCCGTGACATCCTGACCCTGAGCTTTTATAAAGTACTAATGAAAAGTAGCTAATGAGCATGGGTGGATTAGTAATTGGGCCTAGGAGTCATTGTGACCTAAAACAAGCGCAAAATGACTACATGCATACATCAAACAGTGACAAACTAATGCAACGTCACTGCACATAGTAAATCAATAAGAAGGCCCTGTATTCATATCCACGAGCCAGCGGGGGCCTTTCTGTGTGGAGTTTGCATGTTCTCCTTGTGCCTGTGTGGGTTCTCTTTGGGTACTCCAGCTTCCTCCCACAGTTCAAACACTTTCATGGGGTTAGGTTAACTGGTGATTCTAAATAGGTGTGAATGTGATCATGACTGATTGTCTGTCTTTGTTGGGCCTGTTAAAGAATGGTGAACCAAACCAAGACGTGTAACAACATAAACGTGCAAAAATGATCTCAAAAATGACTAAAGACACATAATGAACTATTTATTTATACTGTGCCTCTTCATTTATTAATGAGTTTTAATAGTTTGTATAAAACCAAAAAAAGGAGCAAAAACATTTCATTGTTCCAGCAGCTCAGCCTGCAACCTCGTGATCCTCCTCTGTATGTCCAGTCAAAACAGAACTGTGTATGATTTTTTGATTTTTTGATTTTTCAAGTGAAATGTTTTTGCTGTAAATGTATCCTCGCTGCTGTTCAGTTTCCTATAACATCTCGTGAATTGATGTGACAGGCTGCTGCAGAGACGAGCGGCTCCTGTCAAACTGCAAATGAGGAAAAGTAAACAGGTGAAATATGACAACAAAGCAACAGCATACATGTCATTCTCCACTGATGAAGTCCTTGTCGGAGCCAATCAGGAACAAGCATGCCTTTTCTATCTGAACCCCAAATGGAGTTTCCCCTTTGAGTCAAAACCATTTTAAATGCTCAGCCTCAGATGTGAGAAGCACCATCTTTACGGGTTCACAGGAAGAAGACGAGGTGTTGCAGCACGCCAGTTACTCATATTATACCCGTTCAGTGGCCCGTTCAGTGGCCACCAATATAAACTCTCTTTAATGTTCATTGTCGGGAAGGACAAACAGCAACATGAAATGTCTCATTTCCAGGTTCTGACTTGCTAATCAGATTAGAAGACACAAACCATGCACACACTATGACAGCCAAAGAGGGAGTTTTAAATGCTGCACTTTTGTTTTAATTTGCAGCTTCATTTTCTGACTTGGTGGGATTATACTTTTATTTGACTGGTCAGTGCAAGGAATGGCATGTCTAAAATGTCAAGATTAAAGCTATTTCAAGTCACATCACTCAACATTTCCAGTATGTTGTGGTGTGATCAGGTGATTGGAAAGTTAGATTTTAAAGTAGTTAAAAATTGGTGCAGTGTGTTTTTCCACACATAACATGTATGTGGTTTTTCTAAATAGATACCCTTAAAATGCATGAAAATATCCTCAGTTATTTTTTATTTTTTAGATAGTTGTAATTGCAGATGAATTTGTGAAACTTACAAGGCTCATGTGTTTGGTATTCTGATAAGACCAAGGAAGTGAGGAAAGGGAATGCTGAGAATTGCACCAAATTTGGTAAAGCAACACAAAACAAATATTCTTTTCATGCAAATTTGAGGAGGTACAGGCTCAACCCCTCACATGTGATGTAGGCTGCATATGTGTTTTCACTTTTAAAGGACAAGGTCTTAACACTGAAATCAGCGTGTGTGTGTGTTGTCCTCTGTGGCCGATCAGGGGCAGAAGTGGCTCAGCTAGCCTTAGAAGCCTTAATTAGCCAGCATGACTCCTACAGCTCACCATCACGCTGCAATCGATTCACAAACACACACACACACATACACGCACACTCCTCAGTTAATGACCTCTGACAGCAGGGACAAGGCTGCTGGTAGGAACTAACTGCTTTTGGATCGCTACAGCTGTGACATTAATACAGGGTACGTGTGTGTATATTTGCAACATGAGGCTAAAACAAAAAGAACATCCGCTCAAAGGCGGTGTTTCATTTTCCATCCAATTATTCTGTGAGAAGCAGAAAGCAGCCGGCGCTTTGTGGGAAACATTCTGCTGCAAAAACAGAGCCGTTAAGCTCTGAGCTTTGCCTCACTCGCTGCTAATTCAAGAGAAATTCTGTTGTCTCTGGTCCTTCTCAAACCCCAATTTGTCTTCTTTTTGTTCTTTACTGTATGACTGTTAAAATATGCTGATGAAAGGAGGCCTAGCATTTGCGACGAAACAACAGTAAACCAGTGTTTTTATACCCAGAGGAAGCCAGGCTTCTTGTTAGGCTGCTTTTCTGCCTGACTTGACACTTTTGCCGGATCAAACGTCTCATCACAAAATGCAACCAAACAAAAGTGCTCACCCATAATCCATCAGTGCAGGTGTGTGATGCGGCAGGCTCTGAAATGAACAGCAGAGCTTGTTGTTAATCCTTAAGACAAGCTTCTCTCTAATTAACAAGCTTGACTTTTAGCAACACAACAGAATATGAATTGTTTTCTCAACAAAATGTATTTCTTCTCTTCTCCTGCAGCCTCTGTGTACTTTGGCAGAATGAAGGTGAAGCTGCATCCATCAAAAACTGTAGAAGAGCAAAAAGCTGTTTTTGCATGCAATAGTTGAACCATGATTCTGAAACTACCAGCATTAATCTGCAGGTTCCATTCCTCTAGTTTCAGCTTTTTAACTGGTCTTTTGT
Source organism: Ptychochromis oligacanthus (assembly GCA_015103295.1). NCBI lineage: Eukaryota > Metazoa > Chordata > Actinopteri > Cichliformes > Cichlidae > Ptychochromis > Ptychochromis oligacanthus. Next base: position 6,459 of record VVAS01071237.1, read on the forward strand.
TTAAGCCAAATACTAACTTGTGTTCTTTATGGAAATATTTTTAGCAACAGCTGACTAAAAGTGAGTTGACATAATTGCTCTTCCCATGACACCCAGCTATTTTTTTATTTTCTACATCTAACAGTTTGAGAACAGCACTGTGGGTGTAACTCTGCTGATGCAGAAAATCTGGAGAATTTTCTACCTAGAATCTTTTACCAAGGTGTTTTCTCCTTGCTGAACTACTGCTACCACAGAGAATGGGGCAACGTGCCCTCTTACTCGTCCTAATGAGGACACATAAGATCTTTCTTTTAGTGTTCACATATGAGCACAAAACCAACACAAAGCAAAGTTGAAAACCAGTCCAAAGAGAGACCTCAATGTGATTGCCACTGCAATTCTCCTGTAGAAACATGTACCTTTAGAAATGGAGGCTACAACCCTGACTGCTCATCGCTGCCTTTGTTACCTGCTGACGATCAGGCTCTAGCTGCTGGAGCTGGGGTCTGCACACAAACAGCTTTAACATCCTTCTGGGTTCTTCGTTACTTTTAGTGTGTTCCAGATGAAGTGGGAAGTCAGAATTTTCAACTGAAACTCCCCCTCCAACTTGGAAAGTCGGAGTAGCCACACCAACCCTGAGTTAACAATTCAACAGTTTTACTACTATTTACATTCATGTACATGTACATTCATTAACATGAATCTAAACAGTAGTAAAACTGTAAAACTTGTAATCTGTCACTGTTGTGTATTAGTGACTCGCTAAATGAGCCATGCACAGAGCACTGACCAGGCTTATCCATGAACGTGCTGCAGTGGTGTTTTTAAGCACAAAAACCCCCCCCAAAAAACAAGCATTGTGCTGTAATGCTAGTGATGCTCTGCCTTGCTAAGAAGTAAAACAAATCCTGTTTTTCCTTGCTTTTCCAACTTTACTACTGGAATGCGCCCAACTCAGGACTGATGTTAGATCCGAGTTTTGAGATTCGAGTTACGAGGTAACTGGAACGCAGCATAAGTTTTAACATGCTCTCTGTGCAGATGATGTTGTGTTTGCAGTATAATGCAATTGTTTCTGTCCTGGATGCAGTTTGCACTTTAGTTTGCACCGTTGTACTCTTTTTGTGCAATAAAAATAAGTAATTTCCGTATCTCCATTCCATGTTGTAGACCACTCCTATCACATTTTGCCTTAAAGTGGACTCAAGGAGTAGACACAATCTGTCAGTAGTTTTAAAATGTTTATTGAAAAGCTGGTGGGAATTTACTGGGGACAGGTAAGTGACTAGGAAGGATGGTTTCACTACAGGGATGCAACCGGGAGCTCTGCCAGAGAAGAGAGATGATGTTAACAGCGGCCAAAGTGAGTGGAACTGGATACTGCAGATTTTGGGATTAGTTTTAACTGTCCTACTGTGTTTGTTTCATGAAAAGGGGCTCTGGAGAGGTACAGGCAGGTGGAAATCCAAGGCAGATGGGGGAGAACAGGTAGAGAGTGGGCAGGCAGGTTGTGAGCAGGTAAGTCCTTTCCATTGCAGGGAGTGAGAGAGAGCGGCTGGAGGTGCTTGAAATTCTCAGATAAGTTGAGTTCCAGGTGAACTGGTTTCCAGGACGGATTCTAAGTAGCTACCTAGGAAGATGAAGGATAAACTGGGTTACAGAACAAAAGGTACAGATTCCATCAGGTAACAAGGAGGGCCTGATTACCACAATATTGGAAAGGACGATCTGGTGGAAAACTGCTGCATCATCCAGCCTTAAAATACCAGGAACCTGATTACTCCATTTGGGACAGGAGTGGAAAGGATGGAAAAGCCAGCCCAACAACCCCACCTGAGACGTAAAGGAAAAGGGTTAGAGGAGAGAGAGGGAGAGAAGAGAAAAAAGGGGAAGAAGAAAGCCCAAACCCAACCCTGCCAGGACCATAATAGTTCCACCATTTTCCTCCTCCCTGCACAAAAACTGACATCAGCTGATTGTAGTGCAAGTGTGCAGGAAGTAAAAGGCATGTTTTGTTTTGTTTTTTCATTCTAGCCACCTGTCGTACAGATCACTGAAGAACATTTGCAACCCAAGTCATGACATAATTGTAATAACTGTAATGTGATGACTAAATTTGGTACATTAATTTATTACTTTGGAACCAACACTGATCATCAGTTGGGGCCTTATTAGCAAGATTAAGTATAAGTTTGTAATTAATTAACTTGTTGAATTAGTCTTATTCAACAATCCTTCAATAAATCCGCCCTGCTTCAAGGTTATAAGATTTACTTGTAAATCAGGGAAACTACCTTAGAGACATGTTGATATTGTTTCATAATCACTTTGGAGGATGTTTGTTGTGCCATACTGCATCAGGAGATGTGAGACGGACAAAATAATTAAAAGACTTGACAGTACAACACAATACAAGTGAACAGGAACTGAAATTGTATCAACGTCTCTATAAAAATGTTGCATCTAAAACTGATTCTTTTTTCTTCACTATATGCAGCTAAGAGGGTTTACATGAGTCAGGAGTTTCAGTTTAACCAAGTAAAGTGGCAATGAGCATAACTTTATCAAAGTACAATTAAGAATCATTTCTTCAGCTAACACACACAATATGACAGTTATTAGCTTGGGCAATGAAGAAATATTCCAAATTTCCAAACACCAATTGGCTAAAATGGCAGTTCAGACTGATTACTATTGTTTTGATGCTGGCCTTTAGGAAGGTCCTGTTTTGCTCCCTGATAATGGGGCCCTGGATTGAAATTAGGTTTTAAAATCATCATTAGTTAAGTTGATATTGTGCTTATTTGGAGTATATTTCTTAGTAATGAGGTTACCATGTGGCAAACCTTGGGGCGTGTAATATTCTGGCAGCATTACTGCAATGCATATATAGGAGAAGAAGCAGGGGTTAATATTCGCCCAGTGGCTCATTTTAGCTCCAGGGCCAGCTAGCAGGTTAATCCATCTATGTCAGTATTAATGCAAGATACACGTGAGTAGCAGTAAGTGTAGTAATAACTGAGCTGAAATGTGTTAAAATAATTGGTACAGTAATTTAAAAGATTCCTAGAATTACTTTTTATTCTTTCTCGTGAGCTGTGTAGTCATTATTGCTACAAACTTTACATTTAAATGAGGTATATCAGCAGAGCCAGCCCTTACTGGGTTGTCATTATGTTATACATTTTGAAAAACTCTCCAAAGTCTCCTGTAGATTTCATTGTGCTGATGTAGAGAAAGCGGCATGATGCAATCTGAAAAGAGGACAGGAGCACGAAGTGAGATGCTGAAGTTTCTAAATCTGGCAGCAGAGAGTGGGAGCGCTGATAACTGTACAGCAACAAAGAGGGGACATCAAAAATGGAGAGCAAATGCTCACCTGATTGTTGCTGTGTGGCGTCGAGCCCACATTATGCTGCAGAGAAACGAGAGGACAGGGGGAGGCAGCGACAAGCCGCTCTCGGCTGTTAACACTCTCTGAAACAGCCAGAGCTGCTTATAATGGCCTCGCCAAAACTTTTCATTTTATAATTGGCAGGCAGCCGCGGCGAGATTGACAAATGAGTGTCAGCCATCAGCAATTCCCCGAGCTAGGGATGCCAGAGATGGAGAGCGGGAATCAAAATAATTAAAATAAATAAGGTGCCAAGTGATGGCACCGCTCCCTCCAACATGGCAGATGAGAGCTGCCAGCGAAAAAAGAGAAGGAGGGATGGTTCGAGTGTCAGTCTTCACCTCCTCTTCGGGACCTCTCACCACTAAACCATTATTAGTGACAAAAATCTGCCAGCTAGTCACTCGCTGCTGTGTATTTGTGCAGTTGTGTGTGTTGGCAGAGGCCTGATTACCTGATTTTAAAACAATGCAGCAGTAATCAGTAGGAGTTTACACCTCAGAATGGCCTAATTTTCACTCCCCCTGCCTCCCATATGAAATTTTTGTTTGCACGTTGTTACATTGAGGAATTGAGATGCGATCAGTGTAATGGAAATGCAAACAAGAAGCAGCTGTGAGCGCTGCGGATGCAGCAGAGATGTCCCTCTGTACACCTGAGTTAACATCTTGTGTTTGTTTTAAGATATGCTACATGTGGATTATATTTGCACACAAATCTGTTTCATTAGATTTTCACAAATGACACAAATCCCATGAAATAATCCTAACCACTAGTTAACTGATTCTAATATTGCTGAAATACTATCCGCACTCCTTTATTGTCACAGACATGGCTGCTGTAGTTTTTGGTAATCACCAATGGAAAAAAAGACATCCTGTTTCAGAGCATAAGTGTCACAAACAAGCAGGAAAAGTGTGGGTTTAATTGCTGCAACCATACTGGTTGTGGTAAACCAGCATACAGAAAGAATCACTTTTCAATCGATGTGTTTTTTGTTTTGTTTTTTATTTTGTTTTATTTTGGTTTTGGCTTTTTTTTATGTGTTTTTTATTTATCTTGAAAAGATAAATAAAGATAAATGAAAAAAGGTGACTGATAAGGCAGTGTCCTTTATTTAACAGAAAAATTTGGGACGGCGAGGCTATATAACATTAATTGGTTGAGGCAAAATAAAAATAACAATAATAAATAAATAAAAAAAAAAACACTAAACAACTTACATAACAAAAGGTCAGTTAATGGTAAGATGAGGATAAAAAATTACGTGAATCATACCAGTGTGTAAAACTGCACTCTCCACCACCATCATGAGAACATCTTTTGGTGCACCATCCTTCCAGTAGAGCTTCAGCTTGGACTGTCACATCAGGTACAACTTTGTGTTGGTTTTTCCTTTAATGTGACACCCGTGTATATGTTTGAAGCACCATCTATATAAATATTAAGCCTCTTAGTGGGTTTTTCCTTTGACATATTGAGTGACAGTTGAAGCTGGTGTTGCTGGGACACATGCTATGAACCTCCACAGTACACTTAGTTAAGCATAAATTGTGGAAAAAAAAAAGGGAAGCCCATCTTGTTGCAACATTTTAACATTTAGAAGGCCCGATGTGGTTGGTAATCCAAAAAGTAGAAGCAACCTAGTTAGCGTATTTATTTTATTTTATGTTATTTATTTATTTTTTTGTAACAGTTATATAACCAAGCAAATCTCATTGAAGTCAAAAATCATTTTTTTAGACAGATGTGCAATAACAACAATGAACCTCAGGTGATGCATTCAAATCCAGGTCCCAAATCTAGAACTAGATTCAGTTTTGATAAGCAGAAAAGTCTCTCTCTGAGAAGCCGAAAACTGAATAGACAGTTTAATTGCATTTTAACTTGAGAAAATTGATTAAAATGCTCATTAATTGAAATAAATGCTAAATATGTCTGCCCTTTGACACTTTCTCTTGCCTGCATCAACCCAGGCAATCCAACTAACCATGTCTTTGATTTTTGGTCCCAACCTTCAGAGTATACTGTGTTCTAAAACATGTCAGTTTTTTTTTTTGTTTGTTTTGTTTTTGTTTTTTTCTGAGTGATATGATATTGCGATATATAAAAATGAAACAAAGGCAAATGATTGCACACTTGTTGATTGATTAATGTGAGCTTGATCCCTAGCTCCTCCAGTTTACATACCTTGGGCAGGATACTGAACCTCAAATTGCTCCTGATGCATCCTTCAGAGGAGAGTGTGTGCCCAATAGCAAGCATTTAAAGGCATTGAATAAAGCACTGCATCGGTGTGTGAATGGGTGACTGAGGCTTAAAAAGTGCTATGAGCGTTTAGAGTAGAAAAGCACTAAATAAGTACCAGTCCATTTACTGTTTACCAGTTAAACCAGCATATTTAACTGTTTCTGTTGCACTTGTTAAAACTTTCTGCAGTAGGATCAAAAGATATGTATTTACAGTATTTCTGGCTTTTAAAGGGATTCTTAATCACTAAGGCGAAAAATATATATGTTAAATAAGTGAGTTTGATTGAAAGGTGACTCTGCTTGTCACATCAAGCAGTGACAGTGGTTACGTACCTTATTATGACTCAATATTCATCCACCAGGCAGTAATCACAATGTAACATTATGCAGATCTTCACCTGCTGGTTAAATGGTCTATGTTTCTGTGGGTGGTCAGTAAGGGCCTGTTAATGCAGGTGGAAAAAAGAAAAAATTCTCTTAGATGCTCTTGGATCAGATTAAGACCTGAAATGTGGGGGTTCAGCTCGAATCTTGCAACCCGTGGGTCGATAATAACGGCTCAGAGTGACAGGCTGAGAAGCTGAAAGGACTTTTCTTTTCCCTTCTTGCATTACTTTTCTGCTCTGCCTGTCCTCAGCTGTTTGTCCAGGCCCTCACTCTGTAATCAGCGTCAGTGTTTTTCTGCGACCGGATGGCAATTTGACATTTCAGAACAAAGCTTGGCGCCAGTGCGTGCAGGGGGGGGGGGGGAGGCCACAGAAAAAAAGTGGGGTGAGGGATGGGGGGGGAGGGAAAGG